>CAUYPK010042755.1:0-78409 GCA_963574355.1 Loris lydekkerianus | reverse complement strand
ATGTTCTGGGTGGGTTTACGTTTGTGGTGGAGGATTAGCTGGTGTTTATGGAGGATAGGTCTGAGAATATCCTGGAGAGCTGGTTTAGTTATGGCAAATTTCTTCAACATGTGAATGTCATTGAAGTATTTAATTTCTCCGTCATAAATGAAACTCAGTTTAGCTGAGTACAGGAACCTGGGTTGAAAGTTATTTTGTTTTAGGAGATTAAAAGTCGATGACCATCCTTGTCTAGCTTGAAAGGTTTCATCAGAGAGATCTGCAGTTATTCTAATATTCTTGCCCTTATATGTGATGGTTTTCTTTCATCTGGCTGCTTTCAGAATTTTCTTCATATTCACTTTAGTGAAATTGATTATGATGTGTCTGGGGGATGTCTTATTTGGGTTGAGTCATGCTGGAGTTCTGAAACTGTCTGCTAACTGAATTTCAAAATCTCTTGGCATGTGTGGAAAGTTCTCCTTCATAATCTCATGGAGAAGAGACTCTGTGCCTTGTGAAGCCACTTCATCACTGTCGGGGATCCCTATAAGACGAATGTTGGTTTTCTTCAAATTATCCCAGAGCTCTCTGAGAGAGTGATCTGTTTTTGCCCTCCATTTCTCTTCCTCTTTGAGAGTTTGGGAGCGTTCGAAAGCTGTGTCTTCAATGTCAGAAATCCTTTCTTCTGCTAGCTCCCTTCTGTTACTGAGGGATTCTACTTTGTTTCTCAGATCTTTAAGGGATGCAACTTCTTGTCTCAATGTGTCAAAATCTTTGGTCATTTGGTCTTTGAATTCATTGAATTCTTGAGATATCTTTTGGGTTACTGCTTGGAATTCTAATTCGATCTTATTTGCTACCCAGATTCTGAATTCAATTTCTGACATCTCAGCTATTTGTTTGTGCTTGGGATCTTGTGCTGTGTCTGCCCCATTGATCCTTGGGGGAGTTGATCTACTCTGATTATTCATATTGCCAGTTTTTCTGTTGATTTCACCTCATGACTGTTTTTCACCGTTGCTTCTGGCTGTCCTCAGAGTTGGGGAGGTGTCTCTCCAAGATTAGACCCCAGCAGAATCACTCTATTGTTGCTGGATCTTTGTAGGGAGTGACCCTGTGTAGTTCCTCTGGAGCTTCCCCAGCCAGGGAGTTCTGGTTGTGGAAGCAGCTCCAGGGTGTAACACACCTGGATCCAGCAACATGGTGAGAAGTGATGCGCATGGTTCTGGGAGTGCCGGGCACCAAGTGACTTTGGCACAGAGAGCCCAAGGCTCCAGCAGTCTCTGGCCAGGAGAAGGGCTCTGCACAGAGGCAGGGAGGGCTCCGGGGGGCATACGGCTATCTGAGTCCCTGGCCAGATGAGCAGGCTGGTGTGGAGGCAGGGAGGGTACAGGAGGGAGGATGCAGGGTTGCGCAGCTCCCACATTTCCTGGTCAGGGCATGTGGAGGCCTGGTGTGCACGGGGCGTGGGTCGGGGTCGCAGTGCAGCTCTTATAGAGGTCTGGGCGGTGCCAAGCCCAGGAGTTTAGGATGCTATGACCTGTGATGCCATGGCACTCTACCGAGGGCAACAGCCCAAGGCTCCAGGGTGCCAAAACCGGTCTCACTCTGCCGCTGAGGGTTAAGGCTGTAAGGCAGCTCGGTCTCCGCCTTTAGGCTGCTCAGTCACAAAGTTACTAGCTCCCACCCGATCCTTGCTCTGCCACCCTGAGGCAGCTTGCCAGGGCAGTTCTCTCACAATGGTTCCCTGCGGCCCACAACTGAACACTATTAGCTCCATCCAGCTCAGCAACTCAGTCTGGGGCCCTAGACAATGCCCAAAGTTCTCTGCACTCCTGCTCAAGCTCTCCCCAAGGCAGTTCAACTGAGTGCCAAGTCCAAAAACACTGGAACAGTTCACAGGTAAGGCCTTTCCAGTTTGCAGTCTCACTGCTGCTTGTACTTATAGCTGTCCAGCAGGATTAGGTCAATTGAACACATGCAACCACTTGCCAGTTTTCCACTGTTTTTGTCTTCCTCTTGGGATCCAGAAGTCCCTTGCTGACTCCCTTTATCCTCAAAGGGATGATTATAGATCCCACCAGCCAGAGATGCCTGGAGTCTTATCTTCCCAGACTCACCGTGCCCAGTTGCAGGGAAGCTGTTACTCAGCCGCCATCTTCCATCTACTTTCTCCGCAATGACTATTCTGCAGGTCCGAATGGCTCCCAGTGCTAAGGCTTGGTTTGGCTCAACAGAAAAATGTCTGCGGCCTTCTCCTCCCACTCTCCCAGTGTGTCTGTGCTGCCTGCCCCTCTGAGCCCCCTGACAATCAAGTTTGATGGACCTAATCCCTGTCTCTGCAAATTAGCTGACAGTGACAGAAGGCTAGACCTTCTTTGTCCACCAGCCAACCAACTGCAGAAGGAAAACACTTCCCCGCTCAACTCCTCTGCCCATCAGCATCTGGCCCCAGAAAGCCCCTGAAGGAAGAGAATTCAGAGAATGGGACTCTTGCATTCAATGTGACTACTCATCACTTCTCCCAAACCCAAGCTTAGGCATTTTCCCAGGTAAACACCAACAGAGATGTGGCTTCTTGGAGCTTCAGAGAGGAACTGAGATCTTGTTGTCTGTGGCGGGAGTTATGGTAAAATCATATGGAATCAGAAAGACTTGGGTTTGGGTCCTGACTCTACCATTTACTAACTGTAGATGAGTTACTTAACCTCTCTCACTCCTGCACATTCATCTGGTAAGCTCATTCCTCAAAGGGCTGCCATGTAACAATATATGCAAAGCAGTTCTCAATTGGAGGGTATTTAGCCTCCTAGGGAACATATGGCAATATCTGAAGACATTTTTAGCTATCACAGGTGGGGCAGGGGTATTACTTGGGAGAAATCAGGGATACTGCTAACTGTCCTGTGACACAGAGGACTCTGCCCTGACAAAGAATTACCCAGTCTCTGACCTAGTCCCTGGCCACAGCAAGCAGCAGTGGAGATGTTCACATAGTGAACATAGGGAGGATGGGGCTCAGGGACACCTGCACCCTTCCTGAGAGGTCCGAGGAAAAGTGCTAATAGCAAACTTGATACTGGAAATGGCTTCCATCTTTTAATTGACCCCTCCATCTGATGGCTTTGAAAAATGGGAGCCCAGCTACTTTGTTCATGACTTCAGGTATATGTTTGAGTTCCAGCAGGGCAATTGGCTGTGTGACACTTTGGAGTTTCTACCAGCCAAGATTGGCCCAAAGGGATCCCTCTCCACAAGCTAAGTCAGGCTTTTCGTGGAATTTATAGCACATGTGAATCAAAGCCTCACATGTGTTAATTGAATGTTCCAGGTTTCCAGAGTTACCTGCACTTTCTACCAGCATACCTGTCTAAAGAGAGCTGCCATGTCATAAAATACACTGGAACCTTCCTTGGTAATTTTACAAAGCCTTTGGTCCCTAGGACCCATGGTTGTTTTTGCACAGTGGTGGAGACATGAAGGGAAGCTCTGGATTTTCTGTTTGGATTTAGGGTGGTGTGTGGAGGGGTCTATTAGAGCCAGTTTAGAGGCAGCCTACCAAGGAGGTCAGTTTATCGTGAATGTACTTCACATCTGTAGAAACTGTGTTCCATCTGCACTGTCTGGGCCTCCCCAGACACTTTCCCTCTACAGCGTGAACAGAGATGAGCTGAGAGCTGGGTGAGGATGAGAGCTGGATGAGGGTGAGCACCAGGCCTGGATCATGACCCACAGAGGTAGAAGCCACCCAAGACAGCTTGGACAGCAGGCAGCAGGCTGTTTGGGAGGGAGGAAGAGAGGAGGAGGAGAGATGTGGCATCTCCAGGAATGAACCCCGTCACAATTTAATTTCAGGGATACCTGGCAGGCTAGAAGGACGGAGCCAACTCATGGTTGGGCAGGGGTTGTGACTGGTGATGGGGACACAGCTACAGATGCCCATGCCAGAGCTCTTGCTTTTGCCCCAGAAATATCACTCTCCCACAGTGAAGTCAGGGCACGCCGTTTGTCACTTCAGGCCCATGATTTCACCCTCTTTAAAGTCTGTCCTCTGCAAGGGGCCCTCAGCCATCTCATCCCAGTCACTTGTGTCTAAGTGAGAAGTCTCTGGAGGAAGGAAACCAGGGAGAGTCTGGTTCATAGCAGGGTATCCCTCACCCAAGGATAGCAAGAAAGACTGAGCTTTCTTGTCACCTAATGTGAGCTCCACCTGCTTCCCATAAGTCAGGAGCCAGCCCCCTGGCAGCTTCCCCTGGGGCCTCTGAGATCAAATCCCCACCTTATCTCCTCTAAGCAGCACGTGAGCGAAGGTTCAAAAGGGTCTAGTAACCACTCACCTGGGTTGTGGCAGAAGCAACCCTTGAACCCAAGTCTACCAGACCCCAGAGCCTAGCAGAGCAAGGTAAGTGCTTATGACCTGCCAGTCTCTCCAAAACAGGCATCCATGGGCTTTCTACTTACTGAACCATCTCCCGGCAGCCGCTGCAGAGTAAACCATCTTCCTGAAGATTGGGGAGTGGCCTCCCGAGGTGAAAGGTTGGAGACACTTGGAGGATGCATCCAGGTATGAGAAGCATTTGGAGCAACAATAGTCTAAGACCTCACACTGATGAGCTGAGCAGCTAAGGGCCAGCTCCAGCCCTGGCTGCACAGGAGGGGTGTGGAGCTATTGCCGAAAGAGAGGGGAGGCTCCCAGCCACATTTCCCAGGGGGGGCGGAGAGGGAACAGTGCAGCCTTCAGGGTCTGCTCTCCAGAAGGCTCTGCTTTGTTTGCTACAGAAAGCTCTTGGCCAGAAGAATGTCTGCCTTGTCAGGGGCCAAACGCCACCCTCTCACCCCAGGACTACCTTCCACCCGCCCAGAGCAAGAGCTGAGAGCAGTGACACTGTGACGCTTTCCTCAAAATTAATGGGATGTTAAGTCCCTTGGCAAATAATAGAATTCATATCACAATCCCCTTTCCTGGTGCTGCTGCTTTTAAATACAGACCCATGATTTAGGCAATCTGACCCCTGAAAAATCTGAACTTGCTTGCACAGTCAGTCTCAACTCCTTGCATTCTGAGGGCTCCTACTGACGCTAGATGGCTGGGGGGTGTGGGCAAGTCCCTGACCCCTCTGGAGCTCTCCACAATGCAGCAAGGAGGCTGCCCAAGGGGCTCCAATTTCCCTCCAAGCTCCTACATGGTGTTTCTTGGGTTCTGGAAGCTGGAACCCAGAGGGAAGCAGGATTGGGAGTCATTTCCCAAAGGCCAAGAGCATGTGCTCTTGCTGTTAACTCCAGGGCAATGTACTAACCTTCTGGATGCAGGAGCAGTAGCACTGAGTGCCTGTCCCCCATGTGAAACCCATGAGGGCTTGGTGCCCAGCAGAAGCACACTGAAGTACTGAACAAGGAGCCTGGTGCTATAGACAGGAAAGAGACTGAATAGGCAAGGAACAGCATCACGATCCACCCGAGGCCAGTCCAGCACCCCCCAGCTTCAGCCTCGCTCTGTGGATCTTCCCCAGTGGACTCCCCCACAGCCCCATACATGGGCTCCCTAAAGCAGCTTCTCCTGAGCCATGTCCACTGGCCCAGCAGGACAGGAACACTGGCCACAGGGAGCCTTCACAGGCTCTAGGAGTGGTTCCCAAGAGCTCTAAACAATAACATTGTCTGAGTTCCTGTCCATTCCCCCCAACCATGGTGAGCAAGTGACTGGAAAGCACCAGGGCCGTAGCCTAAAGGATCTCACAGCAGGTGGACACACAGGACCACTCCAGGCAGCAGGGACCTCATCAAATAACCCACTGTGTGCTCAGAAAGGAGAGGGCTTAGCATGGGCGGGAGTCGTCCAGGCTTAAGGTAAAGAATGAAAGAATGGGTAAGGTAACAGGGTGAGAGGGGGACAGTATGGGGATGAGTATGAAGGCAGAAATAGGCCAGTGAGTGTGTGTAATGTATAGGGTGTATGTTTGAGTTGCATGGATGCATGGTGTGTGTGGTGTATGTGTAGTAAGTTGTGTGTGTTATGTGTGTGCTGTGTGCGTCGTGTTTGTGTGGTATGCGTGTACTCATGGTGGGGCCAGGCTTGGGAAAGGGGAGTGAGCTGAGAACACTGTCGGGAGATCACACCTCTCAGTGCAGTGGGGCAGCCAGGTGACCAATAGTAAGTGTGTGAAAACTCTTAACATGTCAGCAGATCAAGCAGAATAGCTCAGGGTGAAGGGAAGGGGGAGAACCAATGTGCAAACTACCCTCTCCACCAGGCCTGCCCTGCAGAGGCCCCAGAAGCCTGGGTCTCCCCTGAGCACATAGGGCAGCATAGAGTAGGGCCAACATATGTGACCAAGGAGGATGCTGGGGTGGAGAGGCAGCAGTGACATCCTCGTTGCCTCTTCCCTTGAACAGAAGGCATAGAGAGTGCTGGGGCCTGTGCTGGGCCTCTGAGCCTTGCTGATTCTCAGGACAACCCAAGGGAGCCATCACCCTGCCTGGCAGATGGGAGCCTGCAGGAGACAGGATCAAATCTGCCACCTGGTTACCTGCTGCATGTGAGGTGTTGAGTCCAGAACCCCCGTCTCCTGCCTTGAGACTAAATGAAATCATTCGTATGAAATGTAGCCTGTGAGCAAGTGCTCTGTGAACCGTAAATGTAAGTGTTGAATAAGGATTGTGGAGCCATGCTCGGTGCCATTTTGTCCTCAGTCCTGGGAGGCAGGACCTCCCTCCACAGTCACTGGCCAGCTGAGCCCAGTTCATACCCACAGGGTCTGACTCTCATATTATTAGGAAATGTGAAGAATTTCCATTTCACTTGTTTTCAAGAATATCAATGACTACTCTCCTATAGACAGCAGAGGTATAAGTCAGTAAACATCCCCTTCGGTAGAACAATCACTCTTGTTCACTGAGAACTTCCTAGTGGTTTATATTCATTGCTCCTTTGATCCCCACACCCCACAAGGCATTAATATCCCCATTTTACAGATGAGAGAAATGAAGTACCAAGACCAAGGGCATCCAGCTGAGAAGTGGTGCAGCTGGAGCCTGGGCTCCCACCGGGCTGGAATTCTGAGCCACCCTCTCCCCACATTTCCCCTGCATCTCCCCAGCCTTGTATTTCAACCCCACAGTTCTCAGGAATCAGGGCTGGTGGACTAACTGTCCTACCGAGAAAAAAAACAGAAACTGCCTTATTTCTATCACTCAGAGAAGGACTGGGTTCTCTTTTAAAGTAAGCTGGACTCTACAAGCTTTAAATTTGAGTTCCACTGAAAATAAATATATATTCCAGAGCTCCTATGACAACAGCCACACCACCTGAGAATGCGGAAGCAGTGACCCATCTCTAATCACTCATTTGTTGTCAGGCCAAGGCTGACTGAGGGAGCCAGTAAGGTTCCCTGTGAGGCACCCCCGCCCTGGCTCAATCTCCACAATGCCCCAGTGCATTCCTGCACTGATGCCACTCCAGGGGCGGGAAGCGGAAAGAGTCACAGGGTCTGAGGATGTCAGGAAAGGCTGCGAGGCTTCACTGCAGCTGGGAAAGATGGGATGATACATACCATGATGGAGAGGAGGAACAGGACTCTCTGAGTGAGAGTCTGAGTGGGAATCAGGCCAGCTTCCACCCAGACTGCCATCTTGACTCACGGCTCCAGGAAGAGTCGAGAAGTCAGGTAGGGACAGGAGCAGCCAGCAGAGGGCAGGGAGGACCCAGGAGAAGTAGGGAACAGAGTGGTCACTGGTTAGAAATGACTATTTTATTTCTTGGAGAGGCTGCTCTGGTTTAAATAAAATCTAAGGAGGGCCCAAGAAAGCATCTGGGGAGGACTCAAGTCCCTGCAGTCTGGATGTCCACTTTGGAGGAACATTGAGGAGTGGACTGGGGAAGGTGTAATAATCCACCCCCCACAGTTGCCCCTGACAATAGCAAATGCTGGACCAGGAGTGGGAGGCTGCCCCTGCCCCCATCCACTGCCGGACTTGACTTGGGTGGCTCTCTCCCACTCCTGAAGAACGTTTCTGTGCCTGCAAAATGAAAGGGTTGAACCAGGTGACTCTGACACGCTTTGTTTCCTATAACAGTGTGTGTTTGTTCAATGGGAATTTATCCGCGGCATTTAGAACTTACAGTGATGTTTCATGTCTCAGCATTATTGAGAAAATCACATAAGTGAACTTTCCCCACAACAAAAACTTGCCCATTTACTCTTCATCATTTAATATGGAAATTGTTCCTAATTGCTCACAGTCTCCCTAGCTCCTTAGGCAGTGACCAAATACAGTGGACACTTCCTTGTTCCCCTGTGTCCCTAATTACCTAACAGTGAGTTATGAGACAGGGTGATTATGTGTCTGTTCCTCTCAGTTACCAGCTCTGTGGTCTCTAAGCCTGTCCTCCTCCTTTCAATCAGCTGTCCCCAGTCTGCTAAGGACCTTGAGCCAAGAGAGAATTCTGGTTATAGTAGAATCTCTGTGAACAAGGAGTCAATAAACTATTAAAGAAATTCAATAAACCACCTCAGAGTTAATTAAGCTCATGAGCTTCATGAAAACTATTTCCATGTTTCTTATCTTCTCCTTTTTTACCTCTGAATCCTTAGATCTGTTTTGGACTGTCCCTAAGTGGGGTGCTAAGTTCATTTTCACTCATACCCACCTCTCCACACAAGCACATCTCTCTAGGTTTACTCTTTACTCTGGGAAGTGGAATTTTGTTGGATTTATCCTGAAACCACCCATCAAAAGAACCGCCTTTTCTGGTTGAGCAGGACTGGTGAACAAGGCCATGTCCATGGCCTCCCCCAACCTGAGAAGCCTAAACCACCAGCACCAAAGGAAGCCACCAAGGTCCACTCTCTCCAAGCCCAACCAGAGGCACCTTTATTAGCACAAGCCCTGGGTGCTCCCTGTGTCTTGGTCATGGCCAGCGTAGACGTTGACCAGAGTTGAGGGCATCTTGCTGCCTGATGTGCTAAACCTGCAGGTCCCAATGTGTGTTTCAGAAACAAGTTTTCCCAAAGGACTGAGCAGCTGCTATGCCACTGAAGGGCTCCAGGACTAAACGCATCTGGGAGGCACTTGGAAGTTGAAGCACGTAAAAATACTAAGAAGTTTAGGGCAGTGCCCATAGCTCAGTGGGTGGGGTGGGGTGCCCACCACATGCACCGAGGGTGGCAGATTCAAACCCAGCCCAGGCCAGCTAAAAAAAAAAAAAAAAATGCAATGACAACCGCAATAAAAAAAAAAAAAGATGGCCAGGCATTACGGTGGGCTCCTGTGGTCCCAGCTGCTTGGGAAGCTGAGGCAGGAGAATCGCTTAAGCCCAAAAGTTCGAGGTTGATGTGAGTTGTGGTGCCACCATACTCTGCCCAAGGTGACAGCTTGAGACTCTGTCTCTAAATAAATAAAAATAAATAAAAATTACATTTAAAAAAAATTAAGAAGTTTAAAAAGTTAAATTTTTTTTTCCTGCCTATTTTTCCAAGCCTGTAATATTACAGACAGGATTTCTCAGGCTTACCCAGCCAGGAAACCTAAGCACTTCTTATAAACTCCACCTGCCATGTAGCTACCTCCTGTCACCCATCTCTCCTTCTGAGTAAACATGTGACCTTGGGCAAGCTCTTTCCCTCTCTTGGCCTCATATTCTTCTCGTGTCAAGCAAGGGAATTACCCAGATTGGGAAAGGCAAAGAGGTCTGTACAAAACTCATGTGCCAGATAGAATCTTGGAAATTCCCAGCCCAGAGGGCTATGTTAAGGATTCTGATGCTGCCCGTAGGCTTGAGAGGAACAGCTGCCGAGGTTGATTAGGCATGACTGCCCTGGTCCCAAGAGCTGGGCTGCCAGCCTGCATTGCCCCACATTGGCTGTCCCTGTATCTAGATAACCCCTAAGGTCACCTTCTGCTTCAAGAGTCTGCTGCTGCATGCACACACAGATCTCTGACCCAACCATGAGATTTCAGAGTCCTCGATGATGAAGACTGGCATTGGTCTTTGTACCCGACACAGGGTAGGGTCTCTGGTCTGTCCCATGCAGAGAGCTCTTGTATCTTCATCAGCCTAATTGCCCGGCTGTGGACCTCGTCCAGTTTGGGGGTGTCATTCTTGCTTCCCACCCTCCAAACCTACACTCAGGTGGTACTGAGAAGCACAGGAATTTCCATGTTTTACACAGCCTCCAGGGGAATTTGACACCAAAGTTTGGACAATTTTCTCTGCTGCAAGCCCTGGAACGCTGCAGGTGCCGTATACATGCCTACTCCCAAAGGCCTCCACTGTCTGGAGGAAATGCTGCTTTCCTTACTTCAGAGTGGTCCCCCAAGCTCTGCGACAGAATTACGGAGTAGAGCGGCTTGTTTTAGCAAGGACCCCACCGCTCACGCCCACTTACTGAATGGGACTCTCTGGAGACTGGTTATCTGGTTTGTTTCACAAGTGCCTCAGTTAGACCCTGAACATTGAGAACCACAAGTCATCAAGAAACTTCTCTGCTGAACCAGCCAGACCAACGCCCTGTGCTAGCGAGGTGCGTCAGGATATCACTGCTGTGAAACCACCAGAAATCACTGTTTCCCTGACCTGGCCCACTGTTGGGTAACCTTACTGCTCCCTGCTGCCCCACAAGGCTATTGTGAGGACCGCATCAGGGGAGGCCTGTTTGCAAAGTGCCTAATGCAGCATCAGCATTGGCAGTGCCCATAGATATCTGTGTCCCTCTCCCCCTGCTAGTCTGTAACTGCTCCTCCACACCCAAACAATCTCACCATGCCAAAGGTGCTAGAAACCAGGAGGCAAGGGGCTCCCCAGATGACCTAAATGCAGGCTGCTACAGGCAGAGGAAACAGTGGGAGGTGAGACTACAAAGTTCCTCCAAGAGCTTCACATCCCACCCCACACCCTGGCTCTTCCTCCCTATAGAAGCAACACGTTTCCCCAAAACAGAATCTCCATTGAACTGACAGCTCCCAGGGGCAGGGAGCTGTTCACTACTCTCCCCCTGCCCACATGGTTGCCTTAAAGTGGGCACTTCGTAATTATCTATCAGGTGGGTGGGTGGTCAAGACATGAGATAACTTAAAAAGAGACCTGGCTTCCAGTTGTAGCCCCGGTCCTTACTGACCTTAGAGGAAACTTGGTATTAACCCCTTTGCCTCTGCTTCTGATAAAACAATGATGGTAACACCTGCCCCAATTCCATCAGAGAGTGAGTTTGTGTCTCAAATGGAATGACTACGTAAATGATAGTAATTGGTAAACCAATAGATTGTCCAAACGTCAGAGGTGATGGTGATGACAGTGACAATGCTGATGATTAGAGTAGCCCAGCGTCACAGGGTCTGAGATCTTTGTATTAATGCGTGGGTGGAGAAGCCTTTCATTCAGCCTCCTCATCAATATAAGCAATGAGGCAGCCAAAACAAGGAGGGCAAGCTCTGGCACTGTGGGTGCTCCACCACAATCCCCTCTCACCCTGGGACACACCCATGAGCTAAGGAACCTTGGCATTTGCTGCCAAATCTTCACAAAGCTGACGGTGGACCCCAATACCTCCTTTTTGTCAAAACAATTGAGAAACAAGCCCCAAAGGCCTAAAAGTAACTCCCTCCTGCAGACAGGAGGTTCCTGGAGCCAGATCTCCTGGACTGGTAGAACCACCTGGAGGTCATCTGGCCTCATCCACTCATATTATGCAGTCAGGATTATAGTCTTCTTGGTACATAGTAATAAAAGCAACTCCTACAGCTTCAGACACCTTGCCAGGTTCCGCTGAAACAAACGCTTATCACTCACTTTTTCAAGAAAGAGGAAAATACTAATTTATTAATTAATTACCTCCAGAAGGTTCTGCCAAGACTGGAAGTTTGGAACAAGAAGGGGACAGAGAAGCTTTTGGAGGAGGAAGGGGTGCTCCGCCTGAACTCCAGAGGGGAGAGCTGACACTTCCAGATCAGGGCTGCGGGGCTTGTGTTGAGATCTCTTTGTGCATCTTAAAATAAGCTTGGCTGGGCACAGTGACTCATGCCTATAATCCTAGCACTCTGAGAGGCTGAGACAGGTGGATCACCTGAGCTCAGGAGTTTGAAACCAGCCTGAGCAAGAGCAAGACCCCGTCTTTACTAAAACAAGCTGGGCATCATGGTTGGCACCTGTAGTCACAGCTACTAAGGAGGCTAAAACAAGAGGATCCCTTGAGCCTAAGACCCAGAGCAACATAGTGAGACCCTGTCTCAGAAACAAAACACAAGTCTTATTCCTGCCTCCCCCATCAGCAGAGAGGAGCAGAATCTGGAAGATCTGGAGGCTCCAGAGCCTGTGGAGGGGCCACTCTGGAAAAGCTCCCATCTCAGCCTCAGTGTCTTTGTTCTGCATCACCTTCCTCTTCAGAAGCCCTCCCTACACACATGCACATGCATAGAACGTGTGGGTCTCACGCCCAGAGCCTTCCCTGCAGACAAGGCAGTCTGTCATCAGTCATCTACCCCCACTTGTGAAGATGAGCCGCCTCTTTCACCTCATCTCTGCCCAGCTGGATTTGGGCCCAGGAAGTGGCCCTGCAATTGAGGGGGCAGGATAGGATTCCTCAGGCCTCTGATATCACACCACCCAGGCAAACCGTATTCTCCAACTTAAGAGAGAGCAGGCCCCAGAGTGAGGAGTAAAACCTTAAGAATATGTGCCGAATTGGTGTACCATCTCCTACGGGGACTTCAGAAGATGTTCCAACCAAGAGGGAGCCCTACAGATCACTTTGGAAATCTCTGAAGCAGGAAGACTAGGCCACCATTTATAGGTGCTGTCTGAGCCAAGCACAAAGGTGTCCAGCAAGAGGTGAGTGGGGCTGAGACAGTGTGTGTGTGCCCTAGCCCCGGGCTGCACCTGCCAAGGGGAAGAGGAACTATTTTTGAATTCATACAAAGGTGCAGAATGGCCTGACCATGGTCCTAGTGGGAAGAGGTGGAAGGTAGGGATGAGCCCCTTTTCTGCTGGGGTCTCTGCAATTTCCACAGCACATCTGAGTGGGTTTATGCACATGAGGTGCATGTGTGTGCTTGTATAACAAGGGTGTTAGGGGATGGAGGCTGTATCTGTGGGAAGTATTCAAGGGATTTAGGAGAAGATAGAAAACAGGGACCAGAGGTACTTCAAGAAAGCTACTTCCTCCAACTCTGGGCAGAGCTTTGAAGGAGGATGCCCTCTGATAAAAAAAGGAAGAGGAATCATGAATCCCACATCAGACACATGCCTACAGGTCCTCAGGGAGACTAGATACCGGTAGAAACTCCCCAAGTGAGGCCTTAGGGATCTAAGCCCGTGGGACTAATCATGTCCATCATAAAGCGCCCAGGTCATTTTAATAACTAGATGGAGGGAGGGATCGGCCAAGTAGACAGGGTCGGGCTGGAAATAGGACCAGAGGATGTGGCTTTGAACAGTAAAGCCCCACTGCCCTGACTATCCTTATCTCACGTTCTCTCTGGCTGGGATCCCTCAGTCCCACCCAACTGCTCTTGCCCGCTGCTAAGAAAAAATATTCAAATTTCAAAACAAGCAAGAAAAAGACTACACATTCTTTCAAAGTCATGCTGGAACATTGTTTAATAGACTTCCCTGGCCCAAGAGTCTTCTTTCTTTCCAGGGCAAGATAGCTTCATTTTATTTACCACTGAACAAAGCCCAGACCCTGTAAAGTTAGACATTATTCAAAAACTGATATGGTACCAAAGGATTTTTGGCCTGTGGAGAATATAATGCTAGTGGTTATGGTCTTACCACCCTTCTAGAAACATTAACCAATTTTGTGTCTAATTTAACAATCTTATTCCAGCATTATGTTTTTCCATTAATGTGTGCGTATATTTTTTTTTCTCTGATATCTTCTTTTGAGCTAAGTATATCATCTTGCTGGTTCCCTCCTTAGCAACTTAAATAAATCACTATATATTTGTAGAAAAAATGTTTTTAATATTTTGAAATTTTGACTTGATATTGTCTTGGACTGCCCGTCTGTCTTCAGCCCCCAATGCCTGCTGCCTCCCCCAGCTGGGTGAGGTCTGGCAGTGGTTCCTTTCTGAGAAGCCATCATCTGGGCACGTCTAACTTGCCCAGCCAGCATCTGCCCCTGTCTGAGGTGGGCCCTCTGCCTGACCCTGCCCTGGCATGCTGAGAGGACAGAAGGTGTGAGGTGGGGCCTGTAATTGGCCCCGCTGGCACTACAGGCTGGGGTGTGTGTGAGGTTCCAGACCTGGGTTGGGGGGTGAGGCATCTCAGGCTTGACCCTGTCTATTGTCTCTTCAAAACAGGGACAGTTTTGGCCCCTATTGACACTCTGTAAGCCTCTCTTTCTGGCCCTGCACACAGAGGAACTCATACCTACACAACCTCCGGGGCTGTGGTGGATGTCAGGGGAGATGGGCAATAGACAGGGATGGTTGGGAAAGCAGGAAACTTAAGACGTGCAAGGTCAGCGGAGCCTGCTGGGATTCATGGGGTGTGCAGGATTCTACCTTCAGTAGTAAGTCGAATAAACAGTGGGAAACCAAGAGACTGACACTAGATGAATGTATTAATTTTTAAAACATTAAATCCAAACAAGGGGAGGGATTCTTCTTTGCAATAAAAAGAAGAGGAAGGTAAGCTTTCTCTCAAAACCACAGGTGTGCAAATCCAGACCCTGCGAGGGCCCAGCTCTGAGCTCTACAGCAAATCTGAAGCAGACAGAGCCTCATAGCCTGTGGCAGCACCAGCCCAGGGTGCCCTTGCAGAGCCCGATTTCATCCCCAGCTGCTGACCTGAGCAACCTCTGCCTCCCTGGGGCCTGTGTTCAGGAGGAGGGGAAGAGAGCAAACCAGGGGAGGATGAGTGCTGCCAGGGGACAAGCTGCTTGGATGCCAGAACTTGCCATGAAACCCTCATAGCCTGTCACTTAAAAATCCAGGCCTCCAGAGTCAGCCCTGGCTGATGCCCAGACTGACAAAAAGTGAAGGGCAGCCTGCCCAACCACACTGCCTCATCTCCAGTGCTATGGGCTTGCAGGAAACCCTGTCCCCTGAGGCCTAAGGGGAGGAGGCACCACCGGGCCCAAGCTGACTTCTGAGCTGGCCAGCATGGAAGGAGCGCATCTCCCCACCTTTTCACTGGGGGTGCCTGAAACCCCAACTTTGGAGTTTTGTCCCTGAGAGTCTTAAAGGATGTTTTTCCCCTCCAGAAGGTTTCTCTGGAAACAGAAGAACCCTGAGAAGGGTCCCACATGCCTGGGAGCTCTGGGCAAGGGAGGCTGTGACCAGCTGGGACAGACACAGGCTCTGACTGCAGATGCAGATGGCCCCAGGAGGAGGGAGCAGACAGGTAAGTACAGAATTGTCTTGGCATGGGTCACTATTTCCTGGGGCTGGTCCTACCCCAGTGGCCCTGAATGGAAGACCCTGACTCCTCAGAGCCCGAGGAAGAAACAGCAAGTCTGAATGGAAACCAGCTTTGGGCACAGATGACAGAGGGTGTGGCTGGCCTTATCTCGAAGGCTGGCTGGCATGACAGCAATCCCTCCTCACTTCAGAGCAGCTTAGATTCCTTCTCTCATCCTCATTTTACAGACAGGGAAACTGAGGCCCAGTAGAGTGCCACGTCCAAGGCTTCTCCACACTCCCACGCCCAGCAGGAGGGTGCAGGACACATGTTCCTACCGAAGAGTAAAGGTTCTCCAGGACAGATGTATTGTGAGGGGGACAGGAACTCCAGCCAGGCCAGCCCCAGGGGTGAGGAGTGAGGGGAAGTGCTCACCTCTGGGCCCTTCTCTGCCCTTAGCTAGTAAACCTTTCAAGTACCAAGCTCAGGGTGTGCAGACTAGAGGCCCCAGAATCTCAGGTACTATAGTTGGGACCTAAGAAGTCCCTAGCTCCCAGCTCCCAGTCCTATGAGATCCTAGCTCCCCAGGCACAAACACAGTATATCCCCAAGGCAGCAGCTTCAGAGGGATGAAGCATCAGGACCTGAGGAAAGACAAGCCCCCAGGCCCGAGCTCACACAGGGAAAGTGCAGGGACCATGCCTGGCACACTGCAAGCATCAGCGTTACTATTACTGCTATTGTTCATGTTGTTATCGACATTGTTACTTTCACTTTCTTCTCCATGAAACCTTAAGCAAGTTCCTCTGGGCCTCCTTCAGACCAGTGCATGCCCCCAGCATACCCTATTCAAGTCAGCAAAGGAGAATGGAGGGTGATCCCCACAGACATGACCCTCTGAGGCCCCAGGTCATGCAGCAAGGCTCTATACCAGCTGTGACATGCGCCATGGGGGAGGAGACTGGCAGGGACAAAAGGCAGCAGAGAGATCTTCCATTCTCCCATTTGATAGTAGAGGAAATTGAGGCAGAACAGAAGCAAGGAGATAGGAAGAAGGAGAAACATTGCCCCCGCCAAGTGTGCGCTTTCTAAAAATCTGTAGGGAGCAGAGTGCTTAGCCCAACCGCACCACACCCTGGTGGGAACCCCGAGACCAGTGTCAGAAGGAATTTGGGGCTGGGGTGGCCTTTGCCTTTTGTGCCTCATCTCTTTCTCACATTCCAGTTTCAGCTGAGATGAAGTCCGCTAGCAAGACAATGGCAGAAATGTCCCAGTGGTCCAGGGACCCCAGGGGCAGAACAGCCACACAGACTTCTTCTTCAGGTAGGTTAGTGCCAGGGACACTATCTACCGGAAGCCTCTAAGCATCTCTTCAAGAGACCCTGAAACAGACCCATTGCATCTAATTCCTCCTCCCCTGTCTGTGGTCCTGAAGTCACATGTTGCTTTCAGCTTTCAGAAAGCTCATCAGCTCCCTAGGGTGGCTGGCTAAACTGGCCACCTCTGCAGAGGTCAGACCTTTGCAGTTAGCAGGCAGGGCCCCTGCGGGGAGAATTCTGAAAGTAGCTTACAAAGGGAACTTTGCCATGTGGGGCTGGTGGGAGGAGAAGGGGTAAGAAGAAAAAGATGGGTCGGGAAGGCCCACAGGCCAATTCACTGTGCAACCTCAGTTAGGTCACTTGACCTCCCTGGGCTTATTTCCTCATTTGTAAAATGACTCCAGAGAGGGGTGGTGAGTGTGAAGATAATCAGAGGCCATTAGGATCTGGAGGGATAAAATATAAGCCCTGAAAAACATAACAGTGCTCTGTCTTGGGAGACTAATTTGTTCTTTTAAGCTTCAAGTTAAGTTTTAAGAAAAGGGTTTTGTGTTCACCTAAGTGGATATAAGTGGGGTCCACAAGCCCAAAACCTGTGGGTGAGATGCCCCTAAAAGAGAGTGCAGAGGGCTTTCCTTGACTGGGTATCTTGTCTTTCCAGCAACTCTTTTATCAAGGGGTAAAATCAGAAGTTTGGGGGTCTGGGAGAATGAGGGAGAATGAGGCCCCCAAGCCCTCCCCACACCCACGCACGATGGAGACCAGGTGCTGGCCACTGCCCTTTGGTGCCCCCTCCCTCTGTACACCTTCTGAGGGACAGTTAAGGCCCACGTTACACTGGAGCCCCTCCATTTGACGTATAGTCAGAGCCAGCTGCTTATTCATCTGAGCCACGCTGGGGGAGGGCAGGATTAGAGAACAGCAGTGAGGATGTCTCAGGGCTGCCCCCCAAGCTGCCAATTTGAGGAGGTGGTGATCTATAGACAGAGGTGCACAAGCCCACAGCTGCTCACCCTGCTCCTTTCCAGAGTGGCCGGAGGTATGAATGTTCTAGAGGATGTGCCCCAGACTGAAAAGTCCCTAGAGGTGGCTTCCTACCCTGGTGCTGGCTGGAACTGGTGCATGGTTTTGGCAGTCACCAGCCTCAGTTTTCTCATGTGCAGTATCAGCAAAGGGAGGACCCAACATGTGGTACTGTACAAACTAGAGTTAGGTCATTCAAGAGAGTGTGTGGGGTCCTTATCTTGCTTTTGAACACCATGACTTCAAACTTGCTCCCCCATACAGATTGATAAATGGCTTGGGGGGGAGGGTTCCTTGGAGCATTAATGGAATCTGCACTGCTGTCTGGCAGAGCAGTTAGCCATCTTCCACTGGCCCCATCTCTCAACCACTATCAGTGGCCCTGGCCCTCCCCGAATGCCTCTTGAGCCTACAAATCCTTGCTATCCCTGAACCACCTGCCTTGGGCAGTCGCCACCACCCACAGCAGTCCACCTGCCACAGAACCTCCTCTTGGGTACTTGATCATGCCAGTCCCACCCTCTTGTACCTTTGTGCCCTACACATGGTGGTCTGAACACTACATCCTGAGTAGACCATGCATTTATTGGACCATGCCACTCTCTCTGCCCAGAATGCCCTCAACCTTCACTTATCATACTCCTACTCATCCCACAATGCCCCAAACAGCAACTCTTCCCTAAAGACTTTATCTATCCCCCATGCCACTGCCCTTAAGCAAAATTAATGATACCCTCCTGTCACCTTCCATATTTTGGTTCATAGATAAAGTCCCTCCTATACCTGACACCCTCTCCCCAGCTTCCTACCTTATTCTCTACCTGTTTACCTAACAAAATACTGCTGACTTTCCTATCTACCTTGCCCATATTTCTTTCCCCCAGAAAACCTCCTCCAGCCCCTTTTTGCCCCAGATTTGGATTAAATTCCCTCCTGTGAGATCTTGGGACATTCCACACAGCCATTTGGGAGCTATGCTGACATTGCCTTTTATTTGTCTTCCCTCCTCCCCTCACTGAAAGACACACGTTTGTTGTGTGGCTAACACAATGTCTGGCACATAGCAAGTTCCCATAAACGCTTGTTGAAAGAAGGAAGGAAAGAGGGAAGGAGCAAGCGAGGTATGACATTAACCATAAGTCTCAAATTTCAGTCTCAGTTTTATGAACCTTTTTTTTTTTTCATTAAAGTCTATTCACTAAGGAGGTAAATTTCAATGTGATACCATTCTATGACTACTTAAGATCTTTCATATAGGTATATTCACAATTTAAAATAATCCATGGTCAGGCTGTGTGCAGTTTGAGTTCTGAAATGAACAGCTGCCTCCTCTCAGGGCAGGGGCTGGGTTTTGCATCTTTGAATCTCTCACAAATCCTGCTCATAAAGGTTTTTAATCAATGCTTACTGAATTAATTTCAAATGAACTGAATTAAAACTCCAGATGAAGTTCCTTTCCAAGTCACAGGGGCATGATTTTACAACATCTTACAAAATCTGTTGTAATAGTTCAGAACACAGGTGGGGATTTGAGGTTCCATGGAGGGAGGCCTTCAGAAGACCTCAGACAAAAATATCTCCCCAATGGGCACCGTTGTCTTTATGCCTTCCTTTATGCCCATCTTCCCTGGCTAGGAAGTTCAACCCTGGAAGGCCAGGGCCAGGTGGAGGCCTCTCCCTACCCTAACTGTGCTGCCCTACGCATGCTCATTAGCTACCCTGAACCTCAGTTTTCCTGTCTGTATAATGGGCATAGGGACACTTACCTCACAAAGGTACCCAACTGTTGTTCCCTCTATGTTGTATATTGATTTCAGAGAAGACTTAAAGTAGGTAGGAAGGACAAGTGGCCATTTTGCTGCCAAGGTTGTTCAAAAGCCAGGGGCCTAACAGTGCTGCAGAGAGGAGCCTTGTGACCTCTCCGCCACAGGTGAAGATGAAACTCAGAGCAGCTCGCTGTGATTTGATCTGGGCTGGGCCCTATCTAAGCACTCACTATCTCCTCTTCAGACCACTCTTTGAGTTATTATGATCCATTTTATACAGATAAGAATATGCAAGCAAAAGAAGATGAAATAATTTGTCCAAAATTACAGTCTCATTAAAAGCAGGGACTTGGCCTATTTTGCTGTCTCCCCAGC
The DNA here is from genome assembly GCA_963574355.1 of Loris lydekkerianus. NCBI lineage: Eukaryota > Metazoa > Chordata > Mammalia > Primates > Lorisidae > Loris > Loris lydekkerianus. The sequence continues at coordinate 58,607 of CAUYPK010042755.1, read as the reverse complement.
CATTAGCCCAGGGCTAGGAACTGTGATCCATACCCCATTATTTGATGTAAGCAGAGTTGGTGGTCCCCACAATAAATTTAAGGAACACCCCAAAGATGCTTTGCCCCATATGCTATTCCCATCCTGAAATATTGCCCCCACCTTGCCTGTCATGGGGTCTGAAATTCTGTGTGCGTTCTGGACCTTTGCATAAAGCTGCTGGGAATCCGGAGTCATCTGATAAATGCAGAACCCCTGGGATGCATGAGCCATGCAGCAACTCATACAATGAGCGATTAATACACGGCTAAGGAAATGGAACTCAGCACAAGTATTTTTGGATGGAAAGGGAAGGAGCCGTCTAGAGTCAATCTATGGTTGAGGCCAATGGGAGTGGAATACAATGGGGCATGGGCAGCCTAGCAGGGGCCTGGATCCCCTGAGGACAGGGAGGGATAGGAGGTGAGGGAGTGACCTAGGGGAGGGAGATGGAGGATTTTCACCAGGTCCTAGAAGTGATGCAGATAAAGCCTGCCTGGGAGAGGTTTGCAAGGAGAAATCCCAAATCCCTCTGCCACACAATGTTTCTTCCTCTCTTAAGACCGCCACTTGTGTTAGAAGGGCCTGGGAGGCTGGCTGGAGCCCAGAGGAGAAGCAAGGAAGGGACTATTAGGAGGCGGGGCAGGGGGGCTCACACTGAACTCAGGGGTCTCTCCCCATGACTGCTATCCATGCACCCTCTCTCTGGGGCATGCAGGGCTATGGGAAGCAGAAGCCTGGGAGCCCCCAGGAAAGGTTTCGGGAATGCCAAGGTTGGGGTGTGGGATCCCCTGAAATTCAGCCAGAGGCCTGCTGCTTTTGTGCACCCTATTTCTGGGGGTTTCATATTCGGGGGCTAAAGGAGGACTCCTTGCCTTTTTTTTTTTTTTTTTTTTTTTTTTTTTTTCTAGTTTAAAAACCAAAGGATTAGAGCAAAAGGGAAGGTATAAAGCTATTGCCCAGGGAGTGAAATTCTGACAGGTGGAACAGAAATGAACCCTGAAGACACTTTGCTGAATGAAATGCACCAGACACCACAGGACAAACACGCTGGGGTTCCACTTACACCAGCTGCCTTAACGTAGTCAAATGCAAAGGCACAAAGTAGGAAAAAAGTTGCCAGGGGCCATGGGGAGTGGACAGGGACAGTTACTGTTTCATGGGGACAGTTTCAGCTGGGGGAGATGAAAACGTTCTAGAGATGGATGGTGGTAATAATATCACAACAATGTGAATGTAGTTAATGTCACTGAATTGTGGCACTTGAAATGGTTAAAATAGTAAATTATATATTATGTATGTTTTGCCATCACAAAAATTAATTAACTAATTTTAATAGCAAAAAATAAGGTTCCTCCCTGGTCCCCCGCGTCTCTCAGTGTCTCATGCAAGTTCCCGAGGCCCTGGTTCCCTTGTGTATGAGAAGGTGTCACTGGGGACCTGTTGGGGGAGGGGACTTGGGGGATGAGGTAACAGGAGTGCCCCAGCCTGGCCCTGCCCACACTGCAGGAAGAAAAGAACACCAGGAGTAATTAGAAACACGAGGAGCCTGACTTTACCATGGGAACCGCAGCTCAGGCGCCGCACAGCCCCCTTATCAGAGCAACTGTCCATCTGCTTCTGGGAAAACAGGCAGCTGCCGGGAGGGCACCAGGCAGGGTCTGAGGGCAGGTGCCTCGGCTCCACTGCCCTCCCTCAGGCTGGTCTGTAGGATCCAGTCCAGGCACCATGCCTCTCCAAATTTTGCTTCTCCACTGGATGGTTTAGATAACAGCTTCCCTACCCAGCAGACATCCTGAGGGCACTGAGTCCTGAGAAGAGCCATAAAAGGCCACATGCACTTTTGTCAGCTCCTGGTGCACTGTCCCTGGAGCCCACCATTGGGGCACTCAGCTTGGACCCCGAGAGTCAGCAGGGGTTTTCAGGCCCTCAGCATCCAAGCACTGGACTGTCACTTTCACCAGGTCACCAACTGCAAGAGACAGCATGACAGTGGCCTGCTGTCTGAGACACACCCCACTAGGCTCATCTTTCTACCCCAGGTCACTGCAGTGCACTATCAGGAGACTGAGAGAGCCCACTGCTCGCCGGAGACACAGCCCAGTCCCTTGTCTGTCTGGCAGTCCAGCCCCCTCCCAGTGACTGTCAGGATGAAGGACAGAGATGGAAACTCAGACGGCAATGGTGAGTTCCCGTGGAAAAGTGCAGTGTTACTTATTAATACTATCCCTGGCCTTAGGCTGAGTATTAGCCATTTTAGACCAAGAGCCAGGTATCAAGTTCAAGGCCCTAGAACCCCATGCAGGAAACCCCTGCATGTAAGGCAGGAGGCCCCTGTGCTCTCCTGTGTGTGTGGGGGGGAAGGGTGGGGGACCCCTCCATCCACTGGTTTCCTTTGGAGGTTTCAGCCTTCCTTTGGCACATCCTCTCACACACACACACACAGCTCCTAGGAAGGTCCCCCTCCCTCAGTAAGGCTGGTGGTGGTACCATTAGGAAGCTGTGGGGGAAGAAGGGAGATGTGGAGGGCACAGCAGTGAGAAAGTTCATTTTTCCTGTACCCCAGGAGGCTTTCTGGACACCCGCAGCCCTTACATAACAGCACTGCGGTGTGGTTAGAACAAAGGAAACATGGATTTGGGCCTCTCAGATGTACATGGTTTAACAAGTGTGGCTGAAACAGCCTGGCCAGAGGCAAGAGATGCACTTCTGTAGCTGGAGCAGCAGATGGACTGGCTCCCTCTCCCACTTGCCCTCCCCCAATCCCAACCAAGATCCACAACCCCCAGGTCAGCACCTCCCATTAAAACGGACACCTGCCTGTTACCGTGGTCACATGGGCTTCTGTTCTGCATAGAGCATCCCTCTCTTCCAGGCCTGAAACAAGCTAGAATGGGGGTGAGCTGGAGGAGGAGCTAAGCCTCCTGCACAAGGGATGGTGAAGGCAACAGGGATGCCCTCTATATCATAGAGAACTATTTTGCTAGGTCCTTGCACAGCCTCCAGGAGGGGTGGTGGTGGTTTTATTTCCCAATCCAAGTGATGGTAGAACCGAGGCTTCCCTAAGGATGCATAGCAGGTGGGTGGGAGAATCAGCAGGGCAACTTAGCCCCCACATCCCAAACCGGGCTCTCTACAGAATACTATGCCACCATCCGGTAGCACCCTCTGAAGGTCCCATGTGAGGACACTGAGTGCCCCTGAACTTGACGTTGCCAGTCAACTCCCAGCCTCCAGCACTGCCATGCGGTATGCTTCTGTGGACACCAGACCATTTGCTCTGTCTTGAAGGAACTCTACACCTTGTCTTCAGGACATCTCCTATTGTGGCCTGTTCAAGACACCACAGCCAGCTCTAAGAATGACAAATGGCCAAGTCCAGTTCATTGTGAGTTCGTATTTAATAAAAAGCTGTTAGTTGAATGAATATGAGTAAACAGCGAATTCAAATGGGTGACCTGGCCAAGTTCCAAAAGTCTGCCTGAACAGCCAGGATGCTGAGGTACAGCAGAAGGGGCCCTGGACGCAGGCACACTCCCCCTGCCACCTGGCACTCTTTGACTTCAAGCTGATCATTGTTCTCTTCAGTCCTCAGTTTTCCCATTTGCATCACTGGGAGAGAAAACCTACCTAAAGCTGGGGACAGCTTTCAGATAGACTTTAGTGCTTCCCACAGGGGTCCCCAAACCACTACTTTAACTCTTGTTTCTGTAGAATTTTATTGTTAATACCAATAGCTGGGCACCAAGTACCAGACACCAGGTGCTAGGTGGGGGCTTTATGCCCATCCCTCATGGAAGTCCTCTCTGTTCAAAACTCTCTTTTAGTTGGAAATCTTTCTGAACAGTCTGTGCTGGGAGAATGGTGACTGAATACCCCATTCTTGGCAAAGAAAAGAACCCTCAGAAAAAGAGGAAAACTAAAAAGTAAGCTGAGTTAGGCAGAACAAAGAAAAGTCAGCTAGTTTACATTTAAGCTAGCCATTGCTAGCAAGCTTCCTGTCTTTTCTGAAATTCTAGCCTGTTGGGGATACAGCTTACACACACCCTGCTGAGTCTGTGAGCACTCTGAGGAGGGTAATGGCCATAGAAGAGGTTATGGCAAGTCCTAGGAAAGATACAGCTTCTAAGGTGTTTCCTGCCCATTAACCAGGCAAAAGCAGATACCCATTGTGAAGATTTGCATTAGCCTGGGACAGAGACCAAGGGAGTAGCTCCAGCTCTGAGATATGGTTAGAAGAGTTTATATCCCTTACTGCAAAGGAAAATCCTCTGTGGTAGTGATGGGAGGGAAATGCCTCCCTCCCACCGATCCCTCAGAGGAGATTAAGGCTGGTGGTGTTTTACTCCACAGAGAACTAGCAAAGCTTAACACCTCCCTAGAAATCTGTGTGTGTGACCTCAAGCAGGAGGCTCTCCCAAATATAAGGCTCAGATTTCAGATTATTGAAGGCTACCCTTAAGATTAATATTAATAGGAGCTGAGATGATCAATCCAAGAAACTGCTGACGTCTGTTCCCTCCCTTATCTTACCCTCTGGGCAAAGAGACTTCAATAAAATCAGAGTGGAGCAAACACTCTGGGCCATTGCCACAATCCCACCATGGGCAATGGACCCCTGAGCTCCCACTTTTAATTCTACTCTATGTCTCTTGTCTTTCTTTCTCTCTCTCTCTTTTTTTTTCTCTTGTCTTTCTTTACTGTCACTTTTAACTCTGTATTTCTTCAGTTGATTGCCACCAGTTTCCACAGGTCTCAATGGACACTGCTCTTGAGGCGGGACTCCAACAGTCTGACCTCCTGTAACTTCTCCCTTAACCAGAGAATATTGCTGAGTCTTACTTGAGTGATGGAGAATCCAGCAAAAGGCTGGGTCACCCGTCAGATGGGGTGTACTGTCAGGTTGCCCCCTTTGGCCTGGCCTGGATGACCTCTTCCCCTCAGAACATACCCCTCCTCCCTTTCTTGTACCAAATTCCCACTGGCCCCTCTAAAGCCCATGCTGACCTTCTACTCCCTGAGCTCCAACGACTGTGGGACCTGGGCCTCCATGTCTCTCGGGGATGACCTTCCACCACATGTGATCCTCTGTCACCTCATGACCATCCACAGGTCATTCCACCTACAGAGTGACCCAAGAGAACAAGGACAGAGATGGCATCTTATCCTATTCCTGGATTCCTTTGGCTCCTGGCATGGGGCAGGGTGTGGGGAGGGCTTGTCCACACCTGAAATGTCTAAGAAAAGGGATGGAGATGCGGTGGCAGATAGGCCAGGGCACACCCTTGGATTCTAAGTCTGAACACAATTTTCCCTACATCCAAGGACAGAAAAGGTATTCCTATTCCTCAAGGGCCCAAATTGTGGAGTAGAGCACCAAACCTCCCTCTTTCATCCACCTAGGCTCCTGGGAACCAGATCCACATGAAGAGTTGGTTGAGGGCATAAGCTCCTCAGTCTGATTTCTTTGATTCAAATTTTGGCCCAGTGTCTAATTAGTTGCCTTATCTTGACAAGATAATCAGCCCTTCTAGGTCTCAGTTTTCTCATCTGTAAAATGGGAATAATGATGCCCCTCATCCTCTCCATAGGAATGTTATAAGGATAGCACAGGAAGCCCTTACCACAAGACAAGGCTAGTCTGTCCATCATAGTCCTCACAAATGTTAATTTTTTTTTTATTACTTTATTTCTTCCTTCTGTCGAGCAGGAAAGGAAGTGGAACCCCAGACTGGTAGATGACCCAAAATAGGTACTCTGGGGGAGGGGGAGCAGCAAAACCTTTTCATCTCCTTCCTTGAGGGGGTCACAGGCAACCCTATCAGAGTCATAGAATCATCTGTAAATTGAGGGCCTATGTGTGTATATGGGTATGTGTGTATGTGTGCATATGTATATGGGTGTGTGTTTGCCAGCTCTCCCATAAGTAGTTTCTTAGGGTTAGTGTATAGCAGATAGGCCCTAGGGCCCTAAGCCTCACTTTGATACCAAGATCCCAGGAGGAAAGCAGGCAGCTCTCAAGATGCACTTGTTAAAATTTTGTTTTGTCCTTTAGAAAGCCACATGTTGAAAGCAAAGCTGAGCACAACTTTGAAAACCATCCCCACCTCCAACAAGGAGCTGTCTATTCCCTGGCCAGGATTTTCTGGCTGAACTGTGTACTAGGGAATAGGGATGGAGAATCCACCCTGCAAACCCAGAGCCACACCTCATTGGCCGGCAGAGGGCTTCCGAGGCGTCCACCATCTTCCCAGGTCCTTCATTGTACAACCAGGCCCCAAATAGTTCCCAGAAGCTGGCCTGGCTCACCCTCTTCTTTTCACAGAGTTCACCCTGTCCTGTCCTCTTGCTCATACACACACACACAAACACACTCGCACACATATTACACACCTTCTACAACATTCTCTTCTCAGCCTCAGCCTCTGGTTTGTCCAGCAAGTCCAGGCTCAGGCTGCCCTGACTCAGCCCAGCCCCCAGAGTGCCAACATCTTTTATTACCCTCTAGTTGGCTCATAGGTATCCAGAATCAAACCCAAGCTGCTTCTAGATACGATGACCATTTTTTTGTTTCCCACAGAGCATCCATGCAGGGGAGAAAGTATAGACTTTTAGACAGGGGCCTGGATTCAAATCCTGCGCTGCCTCTTAGTTGTGTAAATTTGGCAAATAGACTTCTTTGGACCATGAGTTCTGGATCTCAGTATAGCAACACTTAAACCACATGATTAAAGGACATTAAACAAACCAAGTACCATAGTGCCTGGCACACATAAATGACCACAGTAACATTTACTAAACAGTTGCACTTTGTACACTGTTCTAAACAGTGCACTGTTCTGAACACCACATGTTTTCACTCCTCTAAATCCTCCTAATAGCCCCATCAGGTAGACATTATCATCATCCCATTTCTAACAGGAGGACATTGAGGTTCAAAGAGGCCAAATGACTTGCCTGAGATCACACAGCTAGTGAACTGGCAGAGCTGGGGTTTGAACACATAGGCACTCTTGCTCCAGACTCAGATCTTAGCCATTGTGCTAGACTCCCCATAGGTGCTGCCACTGCGTGGGTCACAGCCAGGCTTTGGTACACAGTAAGCACCCAGGATCCCTTGTGCAACTGAGTAAGATTTAACTCCCTAGAGTTGTCCTAAAGAGAAGGGCATTGAATTGCCTCAGAAGGTCCAACAGGCTTCCCTGGGTGGCCAATGGGGCCAGGAACAGATTCCAGGCCAAAGTTTGACCAAGGTGACCTGGTACCCTGGCCCACAGGGGTGTGGGGGCACCCTTGGGCTTTTTCTTACTCCTCTATCCCATGACCAGGCCTGTCCAAAGTCTTAGTTTCCCACCCTATGGCCCTCATGGTAATGTGAGCATGGGTGAGAACAAGAAGGGAGGCAGACAGGGAAAGGATGAATATTTTATTCTCTGTTTAGGCCCCAAGACATTCTCCTAACTCTGGGCAGGCCCAACCAATATCTCCAGAGATGAAGCCACTAAGTGAAATTCTAATAAACTTGCCTGGAAAGGATTTCTTTGCTCAAGCACAAAGGTCCATAGAGGTCCAAGGCAGCCGGCAAGGCCACCATTAGTGTGCATCAGAATCACAAGGATTCTCAAACCCTATCCCAAAGATTCTAATCTGTAACTCTGGGGAGGGGCCCATTAATCTGAATGTTTAACAAGTCCCCCAGCCTAGGGTGCTGCCTAGGGGACCACACTTGGAGGCTCTCTGGCCTCAGGGAGGGGCTGTCAACACTAACCGGGCATCAGAGTCTTATAGGGAGATGGTTCAAAGTACAGATGATGCCCCAGCACAGACCAACTACAGTGGCTATCGTGGGGCAGAGCCTAGCAACCCAAGTTGTCTAAGGTACTGAAGAGACTCTGATGATCGAAAAAGCTTAAGAATCATACTTCCAATATGAAGTTCAGAAATCTGAGGTCTAGTCTGGACCAAAGCACAAAGTAACAGGCTACAGGTTGGGGAAACCAAGTCCAATTTGATAGAGTATGTTGCCAAAGGTCTTACAGATATAACTTGCTGTAAGTTATATTAATAACCACTTTTCTGTGAAGAAGGTCTAGAATACCCCATCCTGCCCTGCTGGGAACCCCAATTTACAAATGGCAGAAGGAAACCAGTGAGCAGCTCTCTATGACCTTTCCAAGTTCTCTGAAGCTCATCATAAAATGAGCTACAGCATCTAAGGGGGACATTTAGGAGAACAGGGAGTCCTCTGCAGGGGCTGGGCTGAGGACGGAGAAGAAACACGGTCAGTTTATGTCTTTGCCACAAGTGTTACCTCCTAGTAGGCCCAGGTCATGCTGATTCCCCATTGTTGGAAGATGTGGCTTTTCCTTCTTCACAAATAACCTGAGGTTTATGCCATGTAAGTTTTAAGTCCAGGTAAGGGTCCCCCTTTTCACTGAAACTGCCTAATTATGAGGGCACCAGGCAATGAGCCCAACAGACCATCTATTCAATAACCAATTCTACCCTTCCCCAAAGAATGTCAGCAGAAGGCTTTGGCACAAATGAACAGAACTAGAGCCACTTTTCTTCTAAGCAGGCACTCATTTGCTTTTCAGGTCACCACTATGGACAAATGTTTCCCATCACCCATACTGAACATCAGTACAATTCTCCAGTATGTGCCCAGATCCTAGAGAACCCTAAAAACCCCTGAATTGTTGATTTTAAAGCAGATGGAGACCACAGGGGTCATCTGGTCCACCCAACATCTGGAGTGCCAGGTATGGGAGCCAGGATGGGAGGAGAAGCAGGATTCAACCAGTTAAATAAGGAGCCCTTGGAACCCTCCCCTCCTAAAACTCTGCTTCTATAAGAAAAGATCCCATATCCCCCAGCAGATGGGGAGCCTGGCAGGAGCCTTTCATCCACCCAACCCCAGTATCTTCCTGCTGTGTTTGCTTTATGAGGTCCATAGTGTTGTTTTGCTTGGTGATTTATTTCCTTTTTCTTGGAAATTAAGTATATGACATATTTCCTCTCATGAATCCCAGAAGCCCAATAGGAGGGCTGGGCCCTAAGCCAGTGTTAGAAAACCTATTCTTTCCAGCAGGACACAGAAGGCCTTTTGCTAGACTTGGATTTTCACTCTCCAAGACTGTTTGTTTGCTGTTGTTTCCCTAGCACCCAGCACAGCACCTGATTTATGGTGGACATTCATACATGTGCACTGAGTAAAAGAATGAATGAGTGAGTGGATGAATAAATGAGTTCATCTAATCTCACCACTAGGAAGAGCAGAGAAAGGTTTCAAGGCAGAGCTACTCTTAAGCCACCCCAGAGAGAAACACCTTGCTCCCAGGTTACAAACTTTTCAGAAATCCTTCGATTCCTCTCAGCCATAACTGTCCCATTTAATAACCACCATACTGTGAAGAAGATCTGGAATCCCCCATCCTGCACTGCTGGGCACCCCCATTTACAAATGGTGGAAAGAAACCAGTGAGCAGCTCTCTATGACCTTTACAAGTTCTCTGAGGCTCATCATAAAATGAGCTACAGCATCTTCAAAGGGACATCTAGGAGAACAGGGAGTCCCCTGCGAGGGCTGGGCTAGGCTGAGCTGGGCTGAGGAGGGAGAAAAAACACACCAGCTGTTCCCAGCTATGTCCTCCAATCTTCCAAAGGGCTTATGTCTTCATCACAAGTGTTACCTGTTAGTAGGCCCCAGCTTATGCTGGCTGATTCTCCATTGTTTGAAGATGTGGCTTTTCCTTCACAAATAATCTCAATGTCCTTCAGGGTGACACTGTGTTTCTACCTCTCCCACAGTCGTGCCTGTTCTTGCCCATCCCTCACTCTCAGGCAAATCTAGCCAAAGTCAGAGCTCTTGTTACTGAAGGAGGTCGTGGAAACCCAGAAGTAAAGTGAAATGTCCAAGGTCACGAAATCAGAAGGTAACCCGGCCAGACTTCAACCTTGGGGCCCTGCCGATCAACAGCCAGAATTGTGAAGAAATAAGCACATCTGATCCTTAGAAGAGAAAAGGCTCCTCCAGAGATTCTAGAGGCAGACATTTGTGGGGAACCTGCGTCCTTCTTATTTTAAGATTGTTCTTTTTTAAGCACCAAAGGAGGCAAGAAAAGCATCGTCTTTCTCTGCTGTACACCTTTTAATAAAAAGATTTGTCCTATAAAATTTGGACTCAGTCAAAAGGCCACACTTAAGGACCCAGAAGGCCATGTGTGGCCTTAAGGCTGCAGGTCCCCCACCCTGCATGGACTCTTAACCCTACATGACCCTGAGTCAGGGGTGTGGGGGGAGGAACACTGAGGGGGTTTGGGTTTCTAAAGAGCCCACATGGGAACCTCTAGGCCTAGGCTCAGGCTGCCTCTCCCTCCTCCTGCCATCCATGCCTTTCCCCTCCAACCCAAGTCAGGTTCCAAAGAATCCCACTCCCCTGCCCCCACCTCCCTCTAATAAGGAGGCAGGCTGCTACCTAGAGAGCACGGGGCAGAGGAAGCAGGAATCTCAGGAAAACCAGAGATCCAGGGCATTAGAAACAAGCAGCAGGTAGCATCCCAGAGACTCCTGCTCCTCCACCCTTCTTGGGTCAGTCACAAAGGAAGAAACAGACCCCTGAGAACCTGAGAGTCAGGGCTGTTTTCTACCTTCAAGTTACAGGAAACCAGGCCAGTGAGTCAGCCACTCATTGAAGCCTGGAGCCTCCTGCCCAGAGAGGAGGAGCCCAGAGGAATGCGTTGGACCTGACATGCCCCATGCTCCTGTGCTCTCAGTGGCCCAGGGGTCCTTAGAAAAGGCCACCCCCCATCAGCAGGCAAGCACAAATTGGAAGAGGGAGCCTAAAGGCAGAACTGACCCAAGAAACCTTGTGAAATCCCCAAAGGAGGGGCCACAGTGCCTCCAGCCTTGCTTTTGGCCACCTCTACAGAAAATATTAATGACCTACAACCCTTACATTAATGCATATTTAAAATATATCTGGGCCAGGTACAGTGGCTCATGCCTATGATCCTAGCACTCTGGGAGGCCGAGGTGGGCAGATTGCTTAAGCCCAGGAGTTCGAAACCAGCGAGAACAAGAATGAAACTCTATCTTTATTAATGTAGAAAGAATTAGCTGGGTATTGTGGCAGACACTTATAGTCCCAGCTATTTGAGAAGCTGAGCCATGAGGAATCCTTGAGCCCAAAAGTTTGATGTTGCTGTGAGCTGTAATGATGCCACAGCACTCAATCCCAAGGCAACAAAGTAAGACTCTGTCTCAAAAAATAAAAAAAGAAAATATATCTGCATAATTATTATGTCAATTTTTAAAATTAAATTGAAAATAAAAGAAAGCAAATAAAGTTCAATTGTAAACTAGCCCTCAAACCTAAGCCTCAAGAAGACAGAGCAATGGGCAAAGGGTGGCCTGACATCTCACACCCAGGTAGTCACCTCACCTGAGTGTGAGGCGGTATCACCAAGGGTCCTCTGGGGAGCCCCACAAGATGAGCCCCTCTCTAGTGACTTTCTAGTTCACATTCTGTATCCAGGAGACTTCATCCCTGAAGTTCTGTTAGACCATACCAAAACAAGTTACTTTTTAATGTAGATAATTTTTGTGGATTTTTGACCCAAGCAAACCTCGGGTTGGGAAAGAAGTGTATGGGTGGGAGAGGGGAGGACAAGAAGTTCCCATAAGACCTTCTGTTTGTCCTTAGGAAAGTAGGTCAGGGAAGAGCCTGGGCCCAGGCCCTTTGAGGGGTGAGTATGAAGGTCACAACCTTAGTAGTGGTGGCCCTTACTATTCCATGTGACCTCCTCAATTCTACCCAGAAAGTCCAAGGAGTCCCAACCCAAGGAAGCAGTATGTTTTTCCCCCCCAAGGAGCTTGTAGCTAGCAGGGAAGACAGAGCCAGCTTCTTGCTATGATAGTGAGAATCTTGGTTCCTTAACCAGCTCCTAAGTTCCCCATGAGCAGGGCTGCCCTTGACACCTACTGTCCTCAATGTCCACTTGCTTGGGCCTGGCAGGAACAAATGGGGGCCCAGAGACCACAGGGTGAGTCCTGATTCCTGGATGCCTCAAGTGGGGGAGCAGCCAAGGCCCTAAAGAAGCCGAGTATGGACACCACCCCCAGATGGGCACTCGTCCATGAAGGCTGGAGCTTTACGAACATCAGCAGATCTGCCTGGGGCACGTCTAGGATAGAGCTTTCTAATCTACAGGGTAGAGGACTTGGGCTTTGCTTCTCTGCAGCAAAGGAGGTGGAAGAATTAAGAGCACTCATCTTCATACCCACATTCAAAGCCCAGGGAAGGACAGGACAGCAAAGCCACATTTACTCAGATTCTGCTAATTTTGACTATGTTGTGATCCCTATTCATTCAGTCCACAAATATTTATTAAGCATTTATATGAGCTCTGAGCCAGTCACTGGGGAAGCCACAGTGAACAAATCAGGCAAAGCTCACACCGTGTGAGCCTCCGTTCTGCTAGCAGGAGAGCCCAGCCTCGCCTTGACCCACCACACTCTTTCTGTAGGTGCGGGAAGATCTCTGGTGACTCCACACAAGACTCTGGAGTCTGGCTGGCCCTTTGCCACTGTCTCATCCTGTGATTTTTTTCCCATTCAGGACTCATTTCCAGTTTGGCAAAATGGAAGGGCTGAAGGAACACATCTCTAGATTCCTCTTGGCTTTTGTTTGCTGTGCTTCTAGGATTTAAAGAAAAGAACCAGAGGGGAGTGTTGAAAAGAGAAACTTGCAAAGCACTTTGACCACCTACATAAGTGCAATTGAAGTTGGTGTGGCCAGGACAGGGCACTGTTATTTGTTCAACAAAGAAAGTTCAAAGTGGGCTAAGGCTTTAAAGCTTTCATCAGTAGGAACAGCGAGACTTGGTTGTGCCACCATGTACTGGGTTGGTTACCATGCTGATTTTCAGGGTTTTCAAAGACAAAAAATCCTTGAGGCAAAAGGAGAATTTACAGGTAGGATTCCAGGCTTTGCTAATGAGTGGGCCAAAGCCCCGGGAGCTGGCCAGACTCCAGGGCTTTGTGGGAGGGATGGGCTCCTCACATACCCCACCCCCAACACACTCCTAGAAGGCAAGCATCTTGTGTCCTGAAGGACTCAGCTAATGGGCCTTAAGGCAGTAAAATCAGGCCTAACAAATCTTAGGTAGGACCCAGCTTCCTCCTAAACACTGGAGGGAAAAGGTGGCCTCCCCAAGAATCCATCTAATGTCAGCCAGGGCTCACCTCAAGGTCTGATGAAGAAAAGATTAGCCTTGGAGGGGGCAGCTACTACCCCCAACCCACTTGTCACCTTAAACCTGCCTCCAAGCCCAGAGCCTGGCGCCTCCCCATCACAGCCCCACACAAGAAGGAATGGAAAGCAGGTGACTTTGGCAGGCCAGCTACAACCAAATTCAAGCTCCATTTTCCTTGCAATCTGTAAATGCCTTTGAAATCCTTCAGGGACATAAATGAGCTATTATCTTCAATGCTGCCCTATTTCTTAATTTCTGTAAGTGGGGAAACGGGGCATGAAGCAGATAATAGGATCATGGAAATTTGAGCTAAAAGGGATCTTCCAAAACCTACCAGCCACCCCCCTCATTTGCTAGTGCAGGAGACCAAAGGCCAGGAAGGGTCAGAGACCCACTCACCCAGGAACACACAGCCAGCAGGGCAGGAGAATGTGGCTTGTGGCAGCCCCTGGCTGGTACCTGGGGAGGAGGTATGCCTTGACCTCCAGGCCCGTGTGCTCTCCCCTGAGGGGGACAGGTGGCTCCCTGGACAGGCGGCTTGCTCTACTCTCCTTCCATAATTATGTTATTCTCAGTAGCTAACAGGGAACAAAGGAGCCAACTGGAATGAGCATGGCGATCTTCCCAAGGCTCCAGAAGAAGCTGTGGAAGGCAGCTGCGTGGCCGGGCACAGAGAGGAGGAGCTTTGCACTGTGGCACCCCCTGTCTCTTTCTTTCTCTTTTCTTTTTTGGATATTTTATCATGTGCCAATAATACCCAGTCAGATATTAATATACATATGTGCATATATAGAGCATAAACCCTCATGCACATGTACCCATACACAGAGAATGACGTCTATACCATTATAACAAATATAAGTTCTTTTTTAGAAGAGCAAGGCTACAGGGATCAGCTGAAATTTCACTTTGGAGAGCAAGCTTGAGAGTCCATCGTTGCCTTTCAGAGCCCAGCTTAGAGGACCCAATGGTTCTCAGGAGATTCATTCAGAAGGTGCCGCCTAATCCAGCTAGCTGAGAGTCAGTGCGGTGCAGGCATCAGAGCAAGTGCAGTCACGCCCCAGCTAGCAGTGTGATCTTAGACAAGTTGCGTCCTCTCCCAGCCCCCACCTGGAACAGCTCACTGAGAGGTCTGCTGGAGCTGGAAACTTTTCCTACGTGCAGAGCCCTTCCTGCACATGTAGTGTTCTGTGTTCACTTGGAAGGCAGCCTGCTGTGGGGCTCATGCTGTGCCCCTAGGCCACATCTCCTCCATAGCTTCACAGTCCCAGGGCCCCGGAGCAGCCTGAGTACCCCAAGGTTGAGCAGCATTTGGCTCCCTGACCAGGGTGAGCTCTGCCTGACACTGCCCAGGTAGAATTCCACACCCCCTCACGTGCCCAGGTGAGTAAGGCAGGCGCTCCACCCCAGATACCCAGGGAAGCTCTAATTGACTTCCCAATTCTTGGGGTCTTTTGCCTGGTGCTGCCTGCTGCTTTGGCCCCAAAAGAGAAAAAGGAGGGAAAGGAGGAGAGACAGGCTAGAAAGCAGAGTTGCCATGGAAATGTCTTTGAGAAGAAGACACAAGCAACCTGGGTCTTGAGAGCTTGTTTATGAATGAGGCATTTGGAATTCCATCACACTTTCCTTCCCTGATTTGTCCCTGGAAGCAGTAAGACTACTTTTCCAGCTAAGCCTGACCTCCAGGCTAGCCTGCTGTCTGTAGGACACTCCCTGTGTTCCTCCATGGCTGGCCACAAACACGTATCACATGTCTCTCATTCTAGCAACAGAAGCAAAGACCCCCAATTCCCTCACACTCTTGGTGAGGACTACAAGTTACATGGAGGAGAGAAGGATAGCCCTTGAATGGACCACACTGCTGGGTGGGAGGATGGCTCTTGTCTAGTGGAATGAGCTGCAAGGACTTCCAGAGAGCCAGCACATGGACTCCTGCATCTTGTGGAATTCTATTCTAGAGTGCCCCTCACCAGTTGAAATAGTAAACATAATGACTATGGTGGAAACCTTGAGTTGTCCCCAATATCCTTCTGTCCCTCTTTCCATAGTTATAGAACTCCTTATTCTTAGCTGATACATGCCTACTGGAATAAAGATATTTTCCCAGCTCCCTTGCTGATAAAAATGACCATGTGGCTAAAATTTGCCCATTAGGATGTATGTAAAAATGATACATGCAATTTCTAGGAAGTGCCTTAATTTCAGAAGGCATCCCCATCCCTTCTTCCCTTGGCTGGAATACAGACAGAAGGGCTAGAGCCTTTGCAGCCATATTGACCCATGAGTAACTTGGGAAGAAAAGAGAACTTTGGGAAGTCATGAATGGCAGAGTAATTTGTAGAAGGAGCCTGAGTCCCTAACCCCGTGGAGCATGATACCAGCTCTAGACTGCTACCCCCAGACTTCTTCCTATATAGGTAAGAGAAAAAAAAACTGCAAATTTTAAATCAAGAAGAATGATAGCTAACACAATTGCCTTTCAAATGGAGTGCATGCAGCCTCTCAGGCCTCAGTTCTCATATCACCTTTGCTCTCCTGGTCTAGCAAAGACTGCTTTCTGATTCCAGGACAAGTCATGAGGTCTGGCCTCTAAGATGCTACTCTGCCTGCTGAGAACTCTTTTCCCACTCTATCTGGCTAACTCCTCCTCATCGATCAGGCCTCCTTCTGTGCTACCCTTTTCAGGACAGCTTTACCTGCGCCCCAAACCAACTGAAATCCTGGTTATGCCTTCCCAGAGCTGCCTGCACTCCCTCTTTGCAGTGTTCATTGCTTTGTAAACTCCTTACATAAGATCCATCCCTCCTAGCAGAGAGACCAAGGGGCAGCCTGCCCTGCCCACCCTCATTCCCTGGGCCTGGCATAATACTCAAATCGTGGAGTGGACGTTCAGGTTGTTGGACTGAACTGAATTGTGCAGTTCTAGCTTATGGACAGCAGTTCACATGTTCCTCTCCTGTGAGCCCTGTAAAGTTAGAGGATATTACTCCTGTGCAAGGAGGCCAACTAAGCCGGGAAGGGGAAATGACTTGCCCAAGCTTTGTGTCAGTTCAGTGCCAGGACCCAAACCCAGCTCTCCTGACCTGCAGTAGTATGGAAAAGGGGTAGGGGACATGGGGTTCTGCAGGGACAAGATCTCAGGATAAGACCCCTCTTGCTGTGGTAGCTTTTTAATTCAGAAGCAAATTTCTTAAGAGCCTGCTCTGAGCAGGCCCCTCTCTAGGCACTGGAAAGACAGTGATGACAAGGTAGATGCCACCCTGTCCCCAGATTCTCCCTAAGCATGTGAGCAGGAAAGGGTAGGAAGAGAAGCTGGTGGGTATAGGGACAAGGAGAGGAATGTCATCAAAGGCTAAGGGCTCTGGGCTTTGGGAGCCATGTTAGCTCATCCTCTGAGACCAGGTGACAGTCACCCCTCTTTCCCCTACAGCCAGCACACATGAGGAAGCACTCAGAGGGAGATGAGACCACCTCCAGAGTCCCAAGGCTTCATATGGGGAGGACCAAATAGGTTACCTTTAGAATACACTTTGGCCTTCGTGCATGCCAGCCTCACTTTACTGGATTCACCGTCCTAGAAGGCGGCTCCGTCGAGGTCCATGGAGCCTGCTCCCATGGCTGGGAGTGCTTTGTGCGTCCCTGCCTCTCCCCTGCTTCACTTGCTTACTTGCTTATACTCTGTCCTCCTCCCCAGGTACCCGGGTCCTCCCAAACCATTCCTAGAGCCTGCTTCCCCACCCACCGAGCCTGCGGGGACCCATGTTGCTCTCCTGACTCCTTACAGCCTTCACAGGCTGTCCTGCCTCCTGAGGTCTCACAATTCCTCCTTACTGTGGTTAAGTTGTGTCCCCCCACCAAAAGATAAGTTGGGATCTTAAGCTGCAGTACCTGTGACATTGGAAATAGGATCTTTGTAGACAGACCCAAGTTCAAAGGAGGTCATACTGCATTAAGACAGGAGAGGTGAGGAAGGATACCTGGACTTCAGGCTCCTGGTCTGCAGAACTCTCAGAGAATATGTCTGTTGTTTAAGGCACCCAGTTTGAGGCATTTTGTCACAGGACCCACATAAAGCCAACATGATCCCTGGCACAGTAGAAGTCCTGTCTCCCTAACCAGATGGTGGCTCCCATGCTTCAGGTGGGGTCTTGCACCATCAAGCCCAGGGCTCCTCAGAAAGATGTGACAGAGAAAGACTGATGGCTTGCCCAAGGGTCACCAAACACTGGGGACAACCATTGGAGACTATTCCTTCACAATCACCTGGGATTCTGGGAAAGAAATCAGAAAACTCTCAGCCCACTGCTGCCTTCTGCAGCACAGGCCACCAACACTAAGCTGTCCCTGCTGTTCTCCCTCCTATTCCTTCCATTCCTGATCCTCATCACACGAATATTTACTTGTGGATCATCAGTTCACTCTCCACCTCCTCTGCAAGACCGTGAGCTCCACCAGGGCAGGGACCTCATGGGCTCCATTCACTGCCATGTATGCCAGTGCTTGGTCTTCACAAATTGTGACAAATGCCACCTCCAGAGAAAGGGCCTGGGGGTGGAGGTGAGGTGGGAGGTGGGAGGACAGGAGGGACACTGACTTTTCAGCCAGGCATCTTCCAATTGTTTACAGTTTTCCTGTGTGCATTTCTTTCTTCTTTAATGACAAAACAACTAGCTCATATTTAAAATCCACAAATACATAAAAATACAGATTGCTACCTCAGAAAGGTGGGTCTGATGTGGGGTTTGGGAATGTGGAGTTTGCAGGGTCCCCAGGTAACCCTAATGACAGCTGTGACAACTCAACGCAGTGGCACAAGACATGGAAAGGAACCTTTTCCAACAGGGCATCGTCTGGCTCCAGGAGAAGCCCCTTTAATCTTAACCTCCCGAGTTTTAGTCTTTCTGTCTCCTGTATCATGAACACATGTGACCAAGGTCTAAAACCACGGGCCAGGTGCAGTGGCTCACTCCTGTAATACTATCACTCTGGGAGGCGAAGGTGGGTGGAGTGCCTGAGCTCAGTAACTCAAGACCAGCCTATGCAAGAGCAGGATCCCATCTCTAAAAATAACCAGGCATTGTGGTGGGCACCTGTAGTCCCAGCTACTTGGGAGACTGAGGCAAGAGGATCGCTTGAGCCCAAGAGTTTGAGGTTGCTGTGAGCTATGACACTACAAAACTCTACAGAGGGCAACAAAGTAAGATTCTGTCTCGAAGAAAGAAATAGAAACAAACCTGGGGCAGGTTGAGGGGGTGGCAGGAACAGAGGGCAATGCAGAGAGAAGGGTTGGGGAGGTGGGGCCCTGGGAGAGGGGACTGAGGCCCCAGGTGCCCCCTCCACCTCAACTTAGGTCTGGATAACTTGAGGAACCCTGACGAAATCTGCATCCTCCCTTCTGTGCGTTTTGAGTGAGCCCTCTAGATGTCCTGACCCAAGAGGTAGCCAAACTACACCCTGCCCATGACAAGGGAGGAAAGATTATAGCCCTGACATCCGCTGGACTCCCTCTCACTCTGCCCTTAAGTTCAGGGCTGATCAATATCACATTCACAACAAAGCTTTTCCTGAGTGTCAAACATAAAATAAGCATCCCACTTCTTCCCAGCACCACCACCCCCTTTCACTGCACTATTCTGCACCATAGCACATGTCGCCACTGACATGCCACCTCTCATCCTGCTTACTTGGTTGCTGTCTGCCTTCCCCGGCAAGTCTGTAAAGTCAAGTGACTATTCACTGCTGCAGCCCTGGCACCTACAACATGCCTGGAACAGGGATGTCAGGCCACACGATCAACATTTGCAAAATGAGTGAACGGATGAATGGATGAGTGGACAATAGGCATTTCTTTTTCAGCTTCTGCATAGCTTCTTCCTGGCACAGAGTAGAGGCTTAATAAATATTTAACTAATAAATAAAGAAGAGAATAAGGGTGGAATGGTGGAGATCTGGACTAGGGCCTGCACTGAGCCAAGTTGGTCCTGGACTAGGGCCGAGACCTGCCAAGGCCTGGGAACCTGCCAAGAACCAGACCGGTGCCTTAGACTAGCAGCCCCCTCCATTACCACACCTCTGCCCACTCAGGCCCTTCTGCATCATCGTCTTCACAGTCACCATCCATAGCAGGCATATACAATGAGTGCAGAGTCCTGTGGGCACAGCAGGGCATGCAAGGCTTTGGGTCATGTGTGCAAAGCTGGGTTGGGGATGGTCTTGAGCGGGTAGCTGTGCATTTGAGAAGTATAGGGATGGAGGGGGAGCCAGGGACCCAGAGTCCTGTCAGGAGGTCAGATAGGCGTAGAGTGTAGAAGCAGCAGAGGCCCAGGGAAAGGATAGCCCAGGACATAAAGACCACGGCTGTTGCAGGAGCAAGAAAGAGGCCAGTATTCCTGAAGATCACCAAGTGTCTGGAAGATTGAGGTCCTCAGGTAGGCACAAGAAGGGGTTTGGACAGCTGGTTGAAGGAGGGAGGGAAGGTTAAGGAAATTAGTGTTTTTTTCTAGAATATTAATTCTGGGGCACTTCTGTCCTTTCCAAACCTTTTCAGACAGCCAGTATCTCCTGTGATCATCACCAGGGCCTAGAGAGTGAAGCAGAAAGAGGATCCTTATCTCATTGGATCAGAGAGAAACCCAGGGAACCCTCAAGAGAGGAGAGCCAGGCTGGTCCTCTTTGTGTTTATCCTCCTGAGTTCTTGGGTGTAAGTGGTCATAATAAAAATGTTAACAACAAGATGAAGGAGGATGCCTATGGTGAAAAGAAAACTAGACCTTATAAATCACAAACATGGCACTGATGTTTGTGGAGTCAGTAAGTTTATTTGTGGCCCCCAACACTTTGTGCATGGAGCACATAAAAAAGAATGCCAGATGTCATCAACCCTAAGAGACCATCAATGACACAGTGCACCATCATTTTATGAACCACTAAAAGATTTTAAGAGGCAATTAAAGTAGGACACACTCTCATAAGACACACCCCAATTTCCAAGATGTGTGATATGATAGTGTTTGCATTTCAAATTTGTACTGACGCTGCAGCTAGCAGGGATATTGCTCTTTAGAAATCCTAAAGAGGGGCAGTGCCTGTAGCTGAGTGGGTAGGGTACCATCCACATACACTTAGGCTGGCAGGTTCAAACCCAGCCTGGGCCAGCTAAAACAACAATGACAACTGCAACAAAAACCAAACAAACAACAACAAAAAAATAGCCAGGTGTTGTGGTGCCTATAGTCCCAGGTACTTGGGAGGCTGAGGCAAGGGAATCGCTTATGCCCAAGAGTTTGAGGTTGCTGTGAGCGCTGATGCCATGGCACTGTACCCAGGGTGACAGCTTGAGACTGTCTCAAAATTAAAAAAAAAAAAAAAAAACAAAAAACACCCTGAAGAGGGTCAGGGAGAGACCCCAGAGATACTCCAACCAATTCTCAAGTCTCTTTAAAAGTTTCTCTAGTTTGACCTATAGGAAAAATGAGAACTCAGTCTTGCCAATAGTGCTGTTGGCTTTGGTTATGTACAGACCTTGAGCCTGTGTCCTCCCCTCCTGTGCTTCAAGCATAGGGAAGCTCATCTTTGCAGCCCACACATATGAATGGATCATGATGGTTTACAAACCTGTGTTGGTTTATCACCCCAACCCTGGGAGATGTGTCTGACTTTGCCCACACTTGTGGAGCTGGTACCTGATCCCTAGCCACCAATCCCTGAACATTCCATCAGACTTGTCCCCTCAAGAAGTGTCCCCCTCCATGCTGGTGCCTCTGCTAATATACGTGCCCTTCTCTGGGCCTTTCCCAGACTCAGTGACTGCAGTGAGGTAAATAAAATAATTCATAAGTTGGGGCAGAAAGAAGAGAAGAGAAGCAGATAGCACCATGACTTTGTGACCCCTGTCCCCCCAGCTTAGGAGTGAGAGTGGAGACTGAGATGTGGGGACCTCATCTTCACCGCTACTAAGTGACCTTGGCCAAGTCCCATCCCATCCCCTCCATGTAAAATGAGGAGTAAGTGATAGGCAAAATAGCTTTGGACTTCTGAGACCTGAGAGCTGAGTCTTGGATAAGGAGACAGTTACTTGGGGCTCAGGCAGGTTGGCCCAGGGCCAAGATGTAATCTGTATTTCACTGGGAGCCCCTACTGCACCATCCACCACCCCCAGGTCTCTAGGCCATCACTATGGGCCATCCGGGCCACTTTATCTCTTCTGCAGAGCATACCTCCTTTCCCTTAACAGAGGTAGGACCCGCAGCAGGGGCATGGTGTGGTGGGCACCCACTGGTCTAAGGAGCCAGAGTGCGGTCTTCCACCTGCTGGCAGCTTTGTCTCCTAGGCCCCATCTCTCCCACTCTCTGATTCTCAGGCTCCTCCCCAGTGCTTCCATTTGTACCGGGTTGGAGTGGGATTAAAGGATTTTTCAGTAACATCCCTTACCAGTGGCAGGGGAGTAGGGGATGGAGAAAACTAGCATTCATTGAGTCCCTATGAATGCCAGGCACCTGTGCTGTTCCCACTATACCCTGTCCTGAGAGGGGACCTTGCTGTGACACCCCAGCCTGATCCAAGCCAGGCCCAGAATCCAGACATGGCACCAGGTGCCTCCTGTGGACTTTCAACAAATCTCCCCCACCTTTCCAAGGGAGAGGTCATGATTACATCCCCATTTATGAGACAAGAAAACTGAGGCATCAGGGGGTTAAATACATTTCCCAAGGATGCACAGCTTTTACTGAGGGTCTACTACACACCACACACTGGGCTGGGCACTCTACAGTTGTCATCTCACTTTTAGCTATAACGTTCTACACTGGTCTTATGGACAAGATAAGAAATGCAAGCCAGTCAAGGGACAGGATTTGTGATTAAATGAGTGAGCACACCCAGCCAAGTCAGGTCTGGCACTTGACGCCAGCTTGGAGGATGGCTCCTCACTCCTGTCTGGGGGCCATCTTTGCACGTATGGGCAGAGCCCTGGAGACTGCGCCAGCTCTACCTAAGATGCCCCTAAAGCAAGAGAAGTGGACAAAGGGCAAGCTTTACTCAGGATCAAGGCAAGGCCTGACATGTAGGTCCTAAGAAACAACTGAGGCAGAGACGACTGCTTGATCCCCAGCCCTGTCATCTGTTCTCTCCTTCTATGGTAATAAAACCCCCAAATTAAGCTGGGCACATGCCTTCCAGAATAAAGACTACATCTCCCAGCATCCTTTGCAGCTAAGTACAGTCATGTGACCAGGCTCCAGCCAATGGGATATGAGTGGGGTGGCTTGCTCTTCCTGCCCTTTCCCTTCTTTCTCTGTCCTGCTGTTTGGAGAGCAAACATGGGGTATGCCATCCTGCATGTGCTGAAAAGGGCCACACCCTCAGGAGGGTAGTGTAACAGGAGAGGAGCATGAGCCTCCCTGATGTCAAGCACCTGCCTGCCACCTCTTCCCAGGATCACTGGCTCTGGGCTGTTCTGAGAATTGATATCGTTTTAAGATGCCTTTATTTTGCATCTCTGTTATGAGAGCTGGACTTACATCCTACTCAATAAACCTGCATCACCAGGCTGGGCCATTAGAATCTCCACAGCAGTTATTATCAGATTTGGGAGTTCTGCTTGGTCCACATGAATTAAGCTCAATGGCAGGTGGAAGTGTGCTCAAAATATCCAAAGCAAAAGAAGACTACATTAATGAGCATATAGATGAGATTCTAGACAGGGAAGGGAGTCTGAGGGAGACCACGCTGGCTTCTCCCAGCTGGAGATCATGGAGGTGAGCCCCCTGGATGGGCCCCAAGGCAGCTCAGGAGCACGTTAGCCTGGAGGGCTCTCAAATGTCTCCAGCAGAGTCCTACAAAGGCTGCTGAGAGCAGATGGTGGAAAAGGAAAGGCCAAGAGCTGAGAGGCAGAAGACACAGAGCTGCCATCCTGGAAGACAGGCCCAGAAAATACAGGAAAATA
The DNA here is from genome assembly GCA_963574355.1 of Loris lydekkerianus. NCBI lineage: Eukaryota > Metazoa > Chordata > Mammalia > Primates > Lorisidae > Loris > Loris lydekkerianus. The sequence continues at coordinate 35,390 of CAUYPK010042755.1, read as the reverse complement.
GGCAAGAGGCAAGGAAACTCCCCATGGGCCACTGACATCCATCAGGGCAGAACAGGAATCAGACTTTCGTCCCCTTATGAATACCTCCCCCACTGAGCTGCAGTGACAGGGTCTGCCAGGCCATCAGGGGAGAAAGAGTCCATTACATTCTGAAGACTGCTCACTCCAGAGGCCCCCAGGAAAATATGCCCTAAGACTGCTTAGGTGCATGGAGCAAGGGGACCCCTTTAACGCTTCACACTCTTGGGAATTCCTATCCCACTTCACACCAATAGGTGCACTGTCTGCTGAGAGACGCGATGTCTGTGTGCAGCAGACTCATGGCCGGCACTGGCCCCAGGTTGGGGTGGCAGCCTCAGGTTGAGATGGCACCCTTCATGAGAAGGGACAGAGCTTGGGATCTGAGCCTGACTATAAACTCAGGCCTCAGTTTCCGGGCTGTGTAGCTGAGAATCATCTGTTGCATGGCTTCATGTATTGTTCTATTGGGTTTAATAAAAAGTAACCCAAAAGCCAACATCTAAGGACAAAGAGATGATGCCTATAAAGCCCCAACAGTGTCACTTCTCCCCAACTCTCCAGGAAGGGGCTGGGCTTCTGAAGGATGACGATGGTGGTGTTTTCTCAGGGGCCAGGAGACAGCCTTTGCAAATCTTACTCATTGCTCTGAGCAGGGAGAACCTGGAGGGAACTGCTCCAGCCCATCTCACAGTCCACCCCTGTCCCACTTTCCACAGGCCAAGACTCAAACTCCAGGCTGGGGCAAGCCCTCCTCACAGAGGTGGTGACCCAGTGAGGCTGGGGTAATCTGTATTTTAACAAGCTTCCAGATGATTCTTACTCAGTGTTCACTGCAGAGTGTGAAGTTCCTTAGCCAGGTGGTGCTCTCCGAGGACCTCTCTCCAGACACAGCTGACTGTGCATCCCTGCCTGCCCCCTAGCACTGCAAAGTGGCCCACCTGACAGAACACCCCTCTCCTGCCTGCCCAGGCAGCTCCCAGCCCGCGAGTGTCAACACTGCTGGCATCTGCCGTGATTTATGGCTGCGACTCCCACACATACTTCAGGGGCAGAGGAGCTCAGCGCACCATTCACATATTAAATCCGGCCCTCCTCTCCTCCCAGGTAATGGGCCCATCTGATGATGGAAGAGCTTATAAACAGCTATCGTCAAATTAATCTCGATGTCAGAGAAACAATAGTGGCTGTAAATAAGACTAAGTGCGCCTGACTCACCAGCTTGTTAGGACACTTTATAAAATGGAGCAGCAACATTAATATCATATGGTCCCTTTCATTCCCCCAGCTACCTGGGTGACAAAAGCTGAGCACTAGCAAAGGAGTTCCCCAGCTGGTGATGACCTCGGCCAGAGACCAGGGTAGCTACCTAGGGTGGCAGGAGGAAACACCAGCAGAGTGAGGCTGCTGGCCACTTCTGCCCAAACTGTCCCCATAACTGCTACTAGGATTCTTGGGGTTAGGGGGCCACCAGCCATACTCATGCCTTTTCCATGCCCCTCACGTAGCCTCTGTACCTCGGTGCCCCTTTCTCTTACTCTCCCTCTTCCATCCTGGCTGGGGGCCCACCTCCCCTAGAAAGCCTTCCCAGACCACGTGGCATCAAAACAGAGCTTTGCGATGTTTGTTTTACCCTTCACAGTGAGGACCACAGCTCATCAGTTGCACCTCCGTTATTAGCCCTCTCACAGGGCACCAGCCCTCCTGAGCCTCAGCAAGGGCCCTTGGGGACAGCAAAGCCCCGAGGGCAATGACAAGGCAGGCACTGACATCAGGGTGGGGCTGCATAGGCACACAGGTGATGTGTCAGAGAAGAGAAGAGGGTCCCATCTGGAGACATTTAAGCTTGTATTTTTGTGGGGTGGTGTGCGTAGGTATCACAGGGTGCACGCGTGTGTGCAGGTGTATGAGTAGGAAGTGGTATGAGTCTATGTACTTACTCATATCTGGAATGTGGGCATGTCTGCGTGTTGTGTGCTCTAATCCAGCGCAGGTGTGTGTGAGTGAGTGTGTATTGCTGACATTACAGCTGTGTCTTGACTGTACGATGTGTGACATCTCCTAGGGGTTGTGAGGGGGTAGGCATATGTCAGGCAAGCATCTAGGGGCACTACCATGTGAACGCCAGTGCTGCGTGGACCATGTGCAAGGTGACAAAGACAGCTATTTGTGTGGGGCAGGGTCCACTCAGTTGGGTAGGGAAGACCCCAAAGAATATGGACAGGGTCATAAATACAAGCTAGAAGGCAGGAAGGAAGTCATGGCACAAAGCCAGCCACCTGGCCAAGAGTCTCCTCCAGAACAGCCCCTGCTTCCTGGCCACTGGCAGCTTCCTCTGTCCAGCCAGCAAGAGTAGCACTGGGAGAGAGCAGCTTGCTCCCCACTGACCTCTAATCTTAGAGTCTTCTGAGCAGGTGATGCTTCTGAATGTTTGTGACCCCAATTCCTATGTGGAATCTTAATCCCCAAGGTGATGGTGTTAGGAGGTAGGGCCCTTGGGAGATGATCAGGTCCTGTGAATGGGATCCACACCCATACAAGAGACCCAGAAGGCTCCCTCACTCCTTCCATCCTGGGAGGTTACAGCAATAAGAGCCATCTAGAAAGCTGGCCCTCACGAGACACCAAATCTGCTGGCACCTTGATCTTGTTCAGCCTCCAGAACAGTGAGAAATAAATTTCTATTGTTTACAAACCACCAAGTCTATGGCACTGTGTGAGGGCAGCCAAGCAGACTAAGACAGTAGGTAAAGATGGCACTCTGGGAAGACTAGGGTCTGGGAGGAACTTTGAGACAGGCAATTGCTGATCAATGAGATCCCTTTTGTGGCATTTTTTCTGTCTCTACTCCCTCAGTATAAAAGAATTACTTTGTCCAGTCTTAAGCTAGATGACCCAGTACCCAAGCTAGCATTTCCCAAACTGTAATTCATGCACCAAGTTCAAGTGTTGTTTATAGAAATCATCCACACATGCTCACACACACATCCTGAGTTCTGTAGTCAGATAGTTTTGGGAAATGATGCTGAAGAAAAACTAAAGGTCTCTCTTGATTGCAGGACTTATTAGAACCTTTAAAGTGCTAATATGCATGGGACAGTCTAAGACAAGGGTGTAGTGTGTAGCATTTACTGGTTATGGAACATATAACTCTTGCAGAAACAACTTTTAACAGGTCAAGGGGCCCCAGTGCTTGGATGGACAGTATAGAAAATGCTTCCCCAAATCCCTAGTTTGAGAGTCAGCTCCACTCTATCTTCCAGAAGGTCTCCCAGATTCCACACCACTCTGCTGTCCCCTCCTCTGAGCTCCCCCCAACCTCCCAACAGTAGTCCGTGTAACCCTCTTACTAGGGAGGTTACTGCCCCAGCATTGTTTCATGGGCGGCTGGTAGGACTGTCTCCTCTTCTCGATCTCAACCACAGCCCTCAGCTCAGGACTTAGTGGGGGCTCTGAGTAAATTGTGTGCACCTTGTTCCTGACAAAAGCCAGTCAACCCCAGCAATGCGGACAGCACTGCCATGTTGACCATGAGGGTGTAGAAAGTTCAGCTTTTTCCCAAACATAAGCTTCCCGCCTCCTCCTCCCCATGGCTCATCCATTACTCTGATTCTTAGCCTGCCTTTGCTCCAACAGCCCCTCTATCTGCAACACCTTTCCTACCTCTCCTGGACCGTGACGCTGCACACCCTTTAAGACTCACTCGGGCATCGTCTTCCCCAGGAAGTGCCCCCCAGGCTACAGAGCACCAGCACAACCTTAGGGCTGTACTGTTCCTGCATCTGTCTCCCAGGAGGCTCAGTACCGTCAGAGCAGGTGAAGTGCTTATTAGAGTTCCTGGCACAGAGTAGGTGCTACATGAGCACCTGCTAATGCTGGTATTGTGATTATTGTCCTCATGTCCCCAGGCCTGGCAGGGTGCCTGGGGCAGTGCAGGGGCTCCGTGCATCTGTGTTAGATGAATTGCAGAAATCCATCTTCAAATCTGAACTCATTATAACTCTGTTCCCATTTTACAGGTAAGAACACTAAGGCTCAGAGAAGTTTCTCCCCTACCCTCTGTTTTTCTTACCAAATCCAAGGTGCCAGGAGTTTTTACATGTAGCAATCTCTTACAGATAGCCACATGATAGGAGCAGTCCTTACTCTGTGCCAGGTACCGTGGTGGGGGCATTACATCCACTGTCTCATTTAATCCTCACTCTACCTGGTAGGTAAGAATGAGGACACCATTCTGCAAAGAGCAGATGCCTCGAGAGGACTGCCCACTTTGGAGGGAAGCCACCAAACTCCCAGCTCCCAAGGGCAGCCTCACCCCTCCACGTGTTTCTCTTCTGGGGGTTAGTGCGATGACTTGTTGGAGCACTCTGACAGTTCGGCTGGGCAGGGCGAAGGAGAGGAGGCAGAGAATTATAGCAGGATGGCCCAGGGCCAAGGGGGATGTCAGGGAGGAAGGGGACTGGAATGGGGGGGATGACAATGAAATGAGAGGGCCCAATGCTCCAGAAAAGAAAAACAAAATTCAGACGAGAGTGACAGCCACAGGACTCCAACATTCACCTCTTGGATCAGATGTGGGCCTATATGGGAGAGGGGCAGGGTGCAGGGCTGACCACCCCCCTGGGCAGCAGAGCTACAGATCTGCTTCCTTGGGGGAACAGCTCCAATCCTGCCTCCTTTGTCAGGCCCTCCTGGCTTCTCCAGGCCTCATTGACCTCTCCCCGTCACGTGTGCCAAGATGCCTCCCTGCTGGACCACACTTTCTGGCCAGCATAACCACAAACTCATCCCTCTGTGTAGCCCCATCCATGATTCTCCGCCTACTTTAGGAGTGTTCAGGGTTCCCCATGCTAGGCTAAGACTGCCTGTGCCTCAGTTGTCCACACAGCCTGAAGTAGATTCTCCGTAATTGCTCACACAATTAAGCTGAAATGTGCCCAGCCCTTTCCTGTACCCAAAGGACCCCTTTTTGTACTCCCCTCAGACCCTTTAGATTGTTCCAGGCCTTTGCAAGCAGTAATGTCTGTTTGCAAAGGGGAAGTTGTGGGTTAGAGGAGGTTAGGTGACTACCTTTTGCTAAGTACTTCGCAGGATTTTGTATGCCTGTGTCCTCACCTATGACATTGGTATTAATATCAATTATCACCTCTTCAAAAGAGCCTGAGGCTCAGAGAGGTCCAGAGTCACCAGTCAAAGCCAAAGACTGCCTGATGGAAAAATCCATGCACTCTTTGCTACCCCATAGTCCCCAGCCTTTCTGCGAGGAGACCTCACAAACACAGCCCTTGCCCTGCCTGGAGCAAGCCCCCAAATCAAGGGAACTTTTAGTTTCTGCTTGAGGTGAGAAAAATGTTTTGGAAATGGTAAGTAGTGATGAATGCACAGCCATTGTGAATGCATTCATTTAAAATGGCAAATGTCATGCCATGTGATTCTACCACAATCAAAAAGAGAGGACTGTATCCCTCTTAGGATAGTCACCCTCACACCCCTGTCCCTGGGGTTCATCTCTACCTCCTGACCTTCTCACTCAGGCTCCAGACCCCGAGCCCAGCCTCAGCTCTTCAGACAAGGCACAGGTGAGGATACATCACCACGTTGAAATGCCACCCCTCTTCCTCAGCCCAGTTAAACCAATGCTGTCTTCAAGCTCACCCGGCTGTGCCTCACCTGACGGCCTGGCTGGAGCTTCCCGATCTTGTGCCACTTCCGAATGGCCTGGGGTCATGGCCCTGTGTGCCCACTGTCCGTCAGAGTCACTCCTGGGTTTAATCCTAACCAGGACTCAGGACTGGCTTCCAGTTCCAGCACTGTACAGCTTGGGTCTCTAGCCCTGGGGGGAGGAGGCTTTGGGTGGCCTGACACGCTCCTGTCATGTGCCCCCAGAAGTGCCCCAATATGAGGGGTGTACCACAACACCAGCAGTCAGGCATGGCCTGAATGAAATATGGCATTGAAGTTCTGTATTTTCACTGAAAAGTTTATGTAAAATTTGCAATTAGAAGCAAAAGAGTTCCTTGTTTAGTTTAATATAAAAATCACCTTTTCTCTTTATTTAGGGTATAAAACTGGAAACTGAGCTACATCTACCCTATGGTAAGCGCAGGCCCTTTTCGGCCCTCAGAATCAAGGCTCTTGCCGTCTGCAGAGTGCATGTCCTGTCTCCCCTGAAGCGGTACTCCCAGGATGGGGGAATACCCAGGAGATGAAGAGAGACACCTGCCAGGTGACATGAAGGTGTGTCTCTACCTACTACCTCCCTCCTTCCTATCCACAGGCCTTTGTTCCTCTACCTCTCTCTGGGGGGAGCTTAGGCCTGCCAGGGCCTTCAGGACTAGATGGGGACAGAAGACAAAAACCTATCCCAGGCTGTCTCCTGTCCCACCTTCTCAATCACACTCCCACCCCACCTGCCCAGGGAGGACCCAGCCAGGGGCCAGTCAGCTGCTCTCCCCTAACCCTCCTCCTGGCACCATTCCTCCAGGCAGGAGAAGGCTAGACTCCTTAGCTTCAGGCACCTCCTGACCCAGCCCTGCCCGGGCCCCCTCTTCAAGAGTGACTCCCACCTATGCCCGAAGGGACATGAGGCCACCAAAGGTTGAGTGTTCAAGATGAGGGCTCTAACGAAGGCTAATTGACCCAGGGCCCAGCTTGGTCCCAGCCCTCTCTGCTGTCTCCTTCCTTCAGCACAGGTTTGAGGACATGCTCTGGGCCCAGGTCCCCACTGTCTTTCCCTCACCTTCACCAGAATCATAATTTCCCGCTCCAGTCTGCAAGCCCATCCTTATGCCCAGCCCTTAGTCCATTCTTGTCACCTCCAGGAAATGGGCCCTGCCTTAGGTCTAGGGAAGGCCAGTGTGCCCACCCTGAAGGTGGGAGTTAGCACATTAACCCACTAGCCCCCATGGACTTGGGAGCAGAAACAGTGACTCTAGGACAGGGAGGGCCCTGGGGGTAGGCAACCCCCAATGGGAGGGGAGCTAGAGCTAAGCAGGCTGGCTGGAAGGAGAAGACAGGGAGAGTGCAGCCTCCACCCCCTTCCTCCCACCCTCAGCCCCAGAGGGGGAGCAGCATCTGTTCCAAAGCTTCCTGCCCTTCCTTGAGACAGGTGTTGGCTGAATTCTCACTTCCTCCCAGCTTCAGAGCTCTCCACCCCCTCTCCACCCGCAGCCTGGTGCTGAGTCAGCAACCACTTCCTTCTGGGCTTGGTGAGATCTGGGATCTAGGGGACACTGCATCATCACTGCCGGCATCATTGGGCAGGCCACCATGTGGATGACCATTACCATCCCTCATGGCTGTGAAGATTCCTAGAGGTCCCCCTCTGTGCCCCCACAGAGGCATGCCCCAGGCACATATTTAAGGGAAAGAAGGGCCTGAGCAAGCAACAATGTCAAGAACTCCCTGCTTACCAGAATTAGTAGCAGCCCCAGGCTGGGTCAGAGCCTTGTGTGTGCTTCCTGGCCTAACCGAGGCCCTGGGCAGGCTGCTGGCCAAAAGGGACAATCACAGCTCCTTCCTATCAGGCTGCTGTGGAAAGTCACATACCTATTGAGTTCTAAAGGCACGTGGCTACTGTACCCATGAAAAGGCTAACAGGCCATGGAAACAGGGAGCTATTCCCAGGAAGAGAGGAAAGCACAGTGCTTCAGAGCAGGAAGGGGCAATCAGGTCAATTATCCCCCTTGGCAGATAGGAAGCAAAGTCACAGAGCAGTCAGACTTGGCCAGGACCTAACATGGGTAGTTACTGACAGAGCAGGACTCAAAGCCAGGGCTGCTACCAGTGTACTGCACGGCTGGCCCGAGCACCCACCATGCACCCACCATGCGGATGACAGTAATTATCATTACCGTTGCCTTGGGCTGGCTTCTCCATTTGTTTCATATGCATTGCTTTGAGGCAAGTCCAGTAAAGCAAAAACAATAGACCTATCCATTTGACTGCTGAGGAAGCTGAGACCTGATAGAAGAAAACGGACATGCTCAAGATCACAGTGGAAGTTTGTGGCAGAAGGTCTCAGAACAGTGTATCCAAATCTTCTTCCTTCGGCCAGCCCTCTCTTATCTGCCTCCCTCCACCTAGGTCTGTAGATGGACAGAGCTAGTGTTGTGTAGTCAGCCCTTCTCTGCCAACCTCCTCTCCACACGGCCAGACGGCAGCCACAGGGAGTGGTGGTTAGACCTTCAAACCTGATGGCTGAGCTACACAAGTGGAACATTATGCAGCCATTAACAGGGATGCTGGTGAAAACATGGCAAAATGCAAAAAGGCTTGTGGCATAACGTTAGTTAAGAAATGGAGAATGCTATAATTGTATATATACTGTGCTTACAGCTCTATTTGAAAAAAGCACCAAAGATATGACCAAAATGTGGAGGACACTTCACTAACATGACCACAGAGGAATGGATTCCTAAGAGACTCTTTTGCATTTGTTTTATTTTCTTGGCTTTCCAAAATGTGATTCTATTACCTTCATGAAATAATATAGGTATATTAATAATTTGTGAAAGGATCTCCGATGGTCTAAGAAAGTATGCAAAATGTGCCCCGGACACGGGAATCAAAGCCTCAGGAAGGGAACACCTATTATTTCTGTGGAAACCAGAGCAGACTCCATCCTCTCTCCAGTACCTAGCAAGCCAGCCAGGCCTGTTCTGAGCCCATGTCTGAAGGCAGAGGACTCTCGACTCTGGGTTCTGCTGCTCTGTTTGCTTCCTCCTGGGATTCCCTGGCCCACCAGGCACCCTCCCTGTCCCTCTAGGACACACCTGGAACCCCTCCTTCCCAGCCTTGCAGACCCTGAGTTGGAAAGAGGTCTTTCCCAGTGTGGACCCAGAGCCCAGCATTCAGAATTGCTCACACTGGCTGTGTAGGGACAAGGCCCTTTCTAACTCATCTTGGTCTTAACAGGGCTCCTGACAGCATGGAGGACCATGGAGGACAGTTCAGGAGCCGTGGCCAAGTGTCCAGCCCCCTGGGCCCTACTTCTGACTCAGCTATTTACTAGCTGGGGGGAGGGCAATAAAGACTTTCATCACTCTTGGCCTCAGTTTCCTGCTCTGGTTCTCAATTATCTCCTCACAGACTGTGCCCAGGAGGAAACAAGACAATGGAAGAAAAAGAAAAAGAAAATTCTCTCTGCAGACAGGACCCATCCTAAGTTCAGGGCCTCTGCCCTCTGTCCCCCACTCTGCTGTTAGAGTGGGCACCCTCCTGCTCCTCTGGCTCCCATGGGAACGGGTAACCTTTTTGCAAAACTGTGAAAGCAAAACTTCTGCCACTTGCCCACCTTGAGTCTTTCTTTTCCAGAAGGATGAAATTTAATAAAACTTGTTCACACTGACAAAGCTGGGCACAGAGTGATACAGTTCCCTAGGAGGAGTTGCAAGAGGGAATGCTCTGAGGGTGACTTAAGCAACCAGAGACACATGTGAATGACCCAAGTTTGGAGAGAGAGGTTTTTGAGAGTTGTGTCACATAAATATGAGGAACTTTTATTACTGAAACTCATTTCCTACCCGAACCAGGAATCTATACTTGAAAGTACTAGGAGTCTCAATGCCCAGATACTGCCACTGTACGCATCCCTCTGCCCCTCTGGTGTCTCAAATTCTGTGTGTTTATCTATACACTAAACTCATTTCTCCCTGAAACGGACAATGCCTCCCATCTTTCCTATTTGTCTTCACGACCTTACATTCACCCAAGCACCCCAAAGACCTCCTCCTCTCAGCACCGCCCCACATGGACTCAATCCCATTCACTCCCCCTCATGGTAAGACCCCTTTCCCACTCCATCCCCTCAGAATCTGCCCCTAGTCTAACCCCTCTGTCATCATCTGCTAGAATAAACTCCTAAATACCCCTCTTCCCAGAAAGTTCCCAGTGGCCAAAGGAGCAAGTCCAAACTCTTCCAAAGGCCTTCAAAAACTGGCTTCAAAATCTCTTCCAGCCTTTTCTCCCACAGACTTTGTGCTGTGTAGCTCCTGGAGTTGTGCTCCAGGGAGAGCCATTGGAAGGAGGACAATGAGCTGGTGCTCCCCGCACCCATGAGGCACAGGCTTGCACACACACCCCTGCACATGCATATCCCCCTATATGTGCTTTCAGTTCTTGCCAAATCAGCAGAGCCACTGGCCTTGGCCAAAACCCCACTTGGAGCGCTCTCCCCTCTTCTTCCCTCCTGCAATCGCACCATCCTCTGAAGCACATTGCAATCCCACCTCCTTAGCAAGGTCACCTCTGACTTTATTTGATGCTCTGGCCAGTAAATGCCTACAGCAGTGAAGGGAAGAAAGAAACATGTCCCAGGCACCTGCTGCATGCTGGGTACCTGTGCATAGGTGAGACGCAGCCTATCAGGTAGGCTGTATGGTGGTCATCAGTCAATATTCAGATGATGTTCAAGGGGGCGGCCCAAGTTCATCCTTTCAGGTCAAGACTGGGCTAGAACTCAAACCCTGGACTGCTTCAAGATCTTTCTACCTCTCCAATCGGGACAGTCTACCATTCCTTTGGGCACTTTGGCATAGAACATCTTAGGCAATGTCTGGTTTTTGAGCACTCGTTCCTTAGCCTCACCATAAACCCCAGGAAGGGAAGCACCCAGGTCCCCATTTCTTCTGTATCCCCCTTAGCACAGTGTTTGGTCCCAAGTAGGTATTCAATGAACACTCATTAACTAAATGAACAAACAAGTGAGTGGGTGAACAAATGAATGACTGAACACATGAGGTACAGGCATTGCACGTGTGGCTTGGCTATGAGGTTCTAAATGTTTGCTTTTTCCTCTTAAATTGTCCTGAATATCTGTCTCTCCAAGGGAGGCCCTTTGTCCCACCCTTGACCTCTGATTCTCTGATAAATATATTGGTTCATCTGTAACTAAACCATACTGGAAACTAAAAAATACTAATTTGCGTTCATCTGATGTTAAGCCAGGAATTTTTTAAAAGCTATTTAGATCCTTAGAGAACCTAAGGTGCAAAAATGTTCAGGTGGAATTGAGAGAACCCAAGCCATGTCCTAAATCAGAGTTAGGGGCCTGTGGTCTCCTGCTCTTGCTTCAGGGAAGGGCCCCATGATGCCCTGGGATCCAGCACAGACCTGTTGTTCCCTTGGCCTAGGAAACCAGGAGGCTGTTCCAATGCACCACTGTTTATTTAAATAGGGGAAGGACTTGCAGAACTGGGGTAGGAGGTGAGAACACTGCAATAGCAAAAGAAGTGGCACAGGCTCTGTCATCTGCATATTAGAGCGTTAACCCTCTTGGTAGCCTTTTCCCCTAATATTGAATGATTCATAGCATTTGCTAGTTTATAGAAAATGATTATTAAAAGAAAACTCATTAATTTAATGGGCGTTATCTATTACTAGTTTCAAGAGAGAGAGCTGTAAACAAGAAATGTGATCTATCTTAATTACAAAGTCTGTGGCACAGGACACTTAACCGAGGGCTTTCCCAAAATCCTGAAATCAAAAGTTATTTTTTTATTTCAGATTAATATGAGGGTACAACAAAAATTCTTAAAATAGGTACGTGTCAGATGGTTGACAGAGTAAATATAAAGTACAGTGGCTTTTTAGGTCTTAAATTATTCAGTCAGGGGGAAAATCTCCTTAATATATAAGTGTTTAGTTCGATCTATCTGGGTTAAACGTAGTATGCACTTCATAAATTAATAAAACATGATCCCCCTTTAAACCATAGCTTTCTGTATTATCCCTATGTTACTAACCTATCCTCAAAATGCATTGTCAAACAATTCTGATGTACTTACACTAAATTAATACAGATCTTGGAGATGGTTGATATTGATCTAATGAGCCACTGCTCTCTAGGACAAAAATGAGGGCAATCACCTGATTTAGGGTAGTTTTACTATTCTGGACATTGGATTGGGGTGATTTGTTTTGCTTTCTCAAACTAGGAACAAAATTAAATGTCTCATGTAAACCAATTTTTTTTCAAAAAAGAAGAAACAAAATCCTGGAAGCACTAGCCTTGTAGACTTGTGTATCTCCTCTTGCACAAACTATAGCACGAGCCTCCACTGGGAACATCCATGTGTGTCCATGTGTCACAGTAAATCAGCTCAGCTTTCCCACCCGGGCTGGGAAGAGCACAAGAACAAAGGGCCAGAGCAGAGAGGGCAGCGTGAGGGGAGAGGAAAGTCACAGGGAATCACAAAGAAGGCCAGGAAGCACCACTGTGGCTGGGCAGGGTGCACAGCCCAGCCGGAGGAGCAGAGGTAAGCCCAGGAGTCAGCCCCTCCCTGGTGGAGCAGCTCCACAATGATGACCCTTTGAAGGAACCTGAATTTCTTTAAGCAACTGCTTTCCTTGGTGTCTAAAATGCCTCATTTAACAAGGCTTGCTCTGGGCTGAAAAGGAATAAGTATAACTGACAAATGCTTGAATTTGGGCTCCTATCTAGGGGGAGAAAATACCTTTCCACTGGCTTCTCCAAAGCAATATGGAAAAAAGACATATTTTAAGCATTCTTCTCCGATTCAATTGGGGGGTGGTTCCTGACTTTTCCCTATTTCCCCCACCCCCACCCCACATGCACATTTAGACAATGTCTGCGATCTGGCTTTCTTTTAAGAGAGCCTAGGGCCACAGATGAAGCAGCTCAGGAAAGGAGGCAATAATCAGCTTTCACTGGCTCACGGTCTGCAGGGGGTACAGACCCTCTTATTCCTACAGTAACAGGTCAGGCTGCTGACCCTGGGATTGGCGGGGAGTTGTCTAAGTTGGTTTCTGTTGCAAACATCTTCCTTATCCAGGATCTCAATGCAAAACTGACATTGCAGTTCTCAAAAATTTAAATATGCACATCGAAGAGGGTACTTTAAAATTTCAAGTCATGGCTTTAACTACATGGAACAAATCACCCCCAGCATGATTTACAAGGACAGTAAATCAATGAGACAGTTAACAGAAAAGTTAAAACACAACTCAAAATGGGTTTTTCAGGCGAGTCTGAAATGCTACAAGATTGCTAGTTAAGAACAGTATCCCTTTTCTCAACTTAAGTGTTATATCCCCTTTTCTTCACCAGCATCTTAAACCCAGTGCCCATGTATCTTGGAAACTAAGATGAAATGTGGAAGATATTGAGTACACATGTGGTCAAAGATAGGGGTCCCCTCTATGCAGATGAGCTGTTTCAGTGTAAAAGGACAGGTCACCCCTCCTATGGCCCCAGATGTCTATTGTAAAAAGATATGGACTAAATGAGATTAAAGTCACCATATCAGTACCACCAAAAAATAAATAAATAAATAAATAAATAAACTAAAAGGAAAATAAAAAGAAAAGGCATTCACTCAAATCTTACAATGGGAGGTGGGAGTGGTGGGTGGGTGAGGGTGGGAATAGAAAAGCAAGGGGGAAAATCTAAACAGCAGGATACGACAATAAATGGGGAAACAGCAAGAGAAAAAGCACACTAGGTTAATATAGGAAAACTAGTTCTTTATTGAGAGATTGTATATTAGTATTAGTGGATTCTGTGTGTAACAATGTCGTCATGCACACGATACAAAAAAAAAGGCTGGGCCCACCATGCTTCGGAAGGGCAACAGAACAAAAGCAGCGTACAATGAGCAGATGGCCCGGGCTACACGACCACAGTACGTTTCAGCAGGGTAACATCTCTAACCGAGCGCTGTACATTGTCAACTGGGGGATGTAAAAAAATACAGATCATGCTTTAGTTTTAGTACAAGAAAAGGTGAAAAAGATACACAACCAAAAGGATATTTGATACAGAAAAAATTACCCACAAAATAAGAACAGGAAGTAATTCAGCACAGCAGAACACGCTACCCCTGTTTAATGGAAAACCATTTTGCTGGGATTCTTTTTTCTTTTCTTTCCCCCAATCCTTTCTTTTCAGATTGCCAAATGGCAGTCTGGGGAGGCTACTTGGGACTTTATTTTGGAAGGGCCCTCGAAGTAGGGTCCTTATTCTTTCATTATTGCTGCTGTTTTGTTTCAGTTTTCAAGCAGGTCTGGCTGGCAAGCAGCAGAAGGGAGCTGGCTGTTAGAGGGGCAGCTCTGAGGGCCAGGGCCGATGTCCAAAGATGCTCTTGACATTGTACAATTAAACAATTAAGACAGTATGGCCACAGCTCCCCCTTAAGCCAGGGACCTTGGCGCATCAAATTTTTTCAGAAGCTATGGAATAGCAGCAACTGTCATTTCATCAAAGATTTCTTTCTTTAAATATATATGTTTAATAATTTTTTTGCCTCCGACTAAACCGACTAAATGTAATCCTCAGTTATGCCTGGGTGCTGCCAGGAAGCCAGCTGATGGCCACCAAGATAAGTGGAAAATGGGGTACTGCAGCCTCCAAGCCAAGGCAAAAGGAATCCACTTAACAGGGATTTACAGTGCAATGTACTCGGCTAAACAAGATGAAGATACAAAAATGGTTATTTCTCTACATCTATTCTGAAATGGCCTACATCCTACGCTACTACAATGGAAACTAAAAAGAACAGATTTAAGCTGGCAGACTATCTAATAGTTTTACAAGAAGATTGTGGTTTAGGACCTTGTTGAGTTAAGCATTAGTATCCTCTATCGGAAGGTCATAAATTCTTCTCACATTGTGCTAAATTTTACCCACAGCCCAACTCACCCCTTAGCCCTTGAACTTCCTGTGGGCATGTTTGCCAGAGAAGTAAACTTTAACTGGTGGGTACAATTTGTTTGGTTAGATTTTCTTTTTCTTTGGTGGGGTTAGAAGTAAAAATAAAATTTAAAGGCAGCTGAGCAATTTGAATTTCAAAACATGAAATAGGCATCCTGCAATGGTATTTAGAGATTGGTGGTATTAATGAGGATGATAATGATTTAATCAGGATAATTATACTTTCAAGCTCAACATCCTTCTTAATCATTTTTGAATTTCTGCCTAGTGTAATGTTCCACACCCGTTTTAAGAGGAAATGCCAAGTAATAAGAGATAATTGTGTATTGGGGGATGGGTGGCATTTCAAGGAGATCTCATCCAAACCCCCACCCCTTCTTCTTCCTCACACACCCACTCCCCCACCACCCCCCATGGCTAGGCTGGCCTGAGATAGGGGATACTGCCGCTTAAATAGCAATGCCTTCCTCAGATGGAGACAGGAAATGGTTAAGAGGGGTGTCACAATACAGCTAAATGCGGAGGCAGAAGGGTCACAGCGCACACAGCAGCGAGTTGACCATTCACTGAGCTACACAATGAAGAAAAAAAAAGATTTGATAAATGCAGAATGTCATCATTCTATCATCACACAAAAAAACTAAGGTTCAAACAGACCTAAAGGGGCCAACCTTGCCTTTTGGGTTCTGGGAGAGGCGCGGGACTGGGAACAGCTGGGCTGGAAGAAATAGGGCTGGGCTTTCCTTTTCTTGCCCAATCGGGCCCCTGGGGCGCGCTGAAGCGCTGGCCCTGCGACCCCACCCCCCTGACTCGGTAAAGGAGCCCTGGTCGGCAAAGAGAGGACATGGTTCTGTGTGTGAGGGAGTGGGGAGGCGGAGGGGGCCTGAGCCAGCGGGGATTGAAGCAGACGTGGAGTGGGAGAGGACAGAAGAAACATTTCCAAGAAGAGAAATGTGAGTCCAGAGGCAGAATACAAAAAGAAAAAAAAAAAAAAAATGAATCTAAATGCATCTTGGATTTGCTTTGGGAGGTGGGAAATTTTTATTAAAAGAAAATGGAAGAAATGTGGAGTGGGGGGGGGGAGGGAAATCAAGCTGTTGTTGTAGCAGAATGTAAGGGAAAGGGGACGTGGGGAGAGGGACCGTGCAAACACACCCCATATATCACGGTTTAAAAACAAAGCCCGCGCCGGCCTGCTGCTTTGTCAACCGCTGCCCGGGGCAAAGGCCTGGCGTGGGGCAGCTTCCCACAGCGCAACACCCGAGGGCCAGATACCCCGCTCCTGCCCGGGCCCGGGGTGCACAGCAGCGCACGTCTGACTCTGCGAGGCGCGCGCGCACACTCACACATGCACACACACATACATACACACACCCCCAAGCATCCTGAACCCGTAAATGCAACTGTCATACAAAGACAATTGCGGGGGGCGGGGTGAGGTGGGCAATAGCACAAGGGCGATACACAAAAAGGGTTTAAGGGGCGAAAAGGATGGGACGGAAAATCATGCAAGTGCCCAAGAGAGGGTGGGGGCTGGAGCATGGAAAAGGGCAGATACCCAGATCCCGGTTAACCAGCCCCCGGCATTAATGACCAAAAAAATGAAGAAATACAAAATGTAAATAACACAAAACAGACATACACCTCACAAAAAGCAAATCACAGAAAACCAACCATTCTCTCTCTCTCTCTCTCTCTCTCTCTCTCTCTCTCTCTCTCTCTCACACACACACACACACACACAGTCATGTATCTCCTTTCGATCACACAGGGCTTGGTATTAGGGGGATGGGGCTGTGATTTGGGGGAACCACGTCCGCCGCAAATTATAAAAAATGGGGCTGAGAAGGGAGGGACCCAAATTCGCCAAATCCTAACTTCACTACAAAAGCTCCCACGAGGGCGGCCACCCCCACACTTTGGGGTCCCCGGAAAGGGGGTCGGGAGAAGCCACCCTTCACCCTGCGTCCTCGCGGGTGTGCCCTGAGCCCCCAGGCACCCGCGGCGCCCGCCCCCGCCCCCGCCCCGGTGCTTGCGGCGATCCACGCTCGGAAGCAGACCCCGAAAGGAAAAAGCGATACCTCTGTTTCGCACAGAGCCAAACACTGGAAGCACGAGATAACCGACGTGGACCAGGACCATCCTGGCTCCTCGCGCGGCGGCGGCGGCGGCTGCGCGCGGGCCCTTTGTGGCGCGGCTCCGGGGCGCGGGCGCGGACGGCGGCGGGGCTGCGGGAGCCGCCGGGGCGGGAGGCGGAGCGCGGGGCGCGGGCGGCGGTGGGGCGGCGGCTGGCGGGGAGACAGATGGCCCATGGAAAGGCTCCCTTCCCGGCCCCTCTCGACATTCAAAGGCGCTGGGGCCGCAGCTGCCGCCACACAAAGGCGCGCGCAGCCAATGGGAGCGGAGCGCAGCGCAGCGCGGCCTCGCCGGAACCGCGGGGGACAGCAGGGACTGCGGGCGCGCGGGTAGCTGGGGGGAGGGAGGGGTGACGGCTGGATGGGAATGAGCGGCCAATCGCCGCGGCCCGCTGCGGGGCGCGAGGGGAGGGGTCAGCCCCGCGGGAAGCGGGGAGCCCAGCGCGGGTCCCAGGCAGCCTGCAGGCCACAGCGCGTGCTAGAGGAGCGCCCCTGCGCACAGACGCGGGCGGCGTGCACACGGAACGAGCAGACATGGAGAGGGATGTGCACCCAGACATGTGGAGGTGTGTTCGCTAGTGCAGAGAGACGGGCACGAGCTCACGAAGTGCACACGACCCAGAGGTTCCTGCACACCACACACGGGTCACTCAGGGACGTGCGCTCAGAAATTGGCTCACGTGCAGAGCCTGACTGCGGGCACAAGTGAAGCTGGAAAGCTATCAAGCAGCCGCAAAGAGGACCCAGGCACTGTCACACAGACATGCACACACTGAACACCTTGTTAACGCAGGACACGTGCCAAGAACACATTCCCAAAGACACACAGAGGGGACACGGTGCAGACCCAGGTAAGACATGCACTCCCCCAGGCTCCCTGTCTTGCAGAGCACAGAGGTCACAGTAATTATTTGCTGAACTGAAAATCACTCATTCACTGTGGTATGCGCTCACCATTATACAGAGATACACTGCCAAACCCAGAGCACTAGTTCACCTTTCTCCCTGCTCTGACACAGGTACGCTCAGTCATGTGCAGACACGCCCACTTCCACAGCCAGCAGGCAGATGTGCATACAAACCCTGCAGCTCCAGCAGTTTCACACGTGGAGGTACAGCCACCCTGTCATGTGTGCTCTGTGACTATCCAAGACAAGCAAAGAGCCTTCCCACACGAGACCGCTGGTGTCAGGAGACAGCTAAGGCCATGTCCTTGCTTGCTCAGCTGACCTAGGAAAACTCCCAGACCATGCTTACCACCAACCCAACCCTCAGACCAGGCTCAGAGTTCACACCAAGGGCAGAGAATGCATGCTTGGGGGCTCATCTACAGGCAGAAAGATAGAGGACGTTTCATACTTTGGGATTTGTCTTCAAAACTCAGTGTCTCCTTACTTACTGAGCCTTAGGTAAAAGTTAAGAGTTGGAAGGAATCTGATCCCACCCAACATGTCCTTGTTTCAGAGATAAGAAAAAGGAGGACATTTTATTTAATTTATGGTGTGCTCAAGTCATGTGTACGGAAGTGATCTCAATCTTTGCAGCCCAGAGAGGCTTCAGAAATGCAAAGAGGATATTGCAGTAGAGCTTCTCCATGTAGTGATAGGCAGAGCATAGAGTACTGTGCAAGGGGGCACCCAGGAGGGCACCCAGCCCATGGGTGGAAGGTGGGAGGAGCAGTTGGAGTTGACTCCAGGAAAGGGACTTCAAAGACTTCTGAGACTTAAAGAATGAATAAGGGAAGATGTTCTGTGAACACACCAAGCTACCAATTCCCAGCAGCGGGAGCAGGGCAGGAGCCCAGGGCACATCTCTCTCCCACCAGCACATGCTCCCTCAAACCCAAACCCTTTTCTCACCCTAAATTCCTCTGGCTGCCCCCAGAGAACTCAAGGAAGTCTGCCACCAGCCTAAGCCTCACCCTACAAGATTATTTCAACCCACTTCTGCCACCAGCTCTTTCCTTTTCTCATCATCTATTGGATAAACACTAATAAACATAATAAACACTAATAAAAATCTGGAAAACACAAAACAACTTTAATAAACACTTAACTACTTGAATGTTTTCCCCTTCTATTTCAGGCTTTGCCAATCTGCATATATATTAGAGTTGTCATTATAATCTACATACTTTTTAGCCTGTTTATTTTTTTTCTATTAGTATTAGATCATATTATTCTGCTTTTTAAAATTAACATTTTGTCAGAAACATTTTCCTGTCCTATGTAGTCTTTGTAATTATTTCAAGTATTTTTATTACCTAATCTTACCTTATTCTAGGGTACTTAGTTTGCTCCCAGTTTTTCATTATTACAAATCACATAATAAACTTCTTTATGCATATAGCATCTTGCTTTTGTTGAACTATAAACTTACAATAAACTTCTAGGATTGGCATTTCTAAAATGACAAGGATGGAAAACTTTATGGTTCTTCCCATTATTAGTAGCGTGTGTGTGTGTGTGTGTGTGTGTGTGTGTTATGCCAATTTCTCTACAACCTTATTACTTTGTTTTTTTTTTCTTGTTTTTTTTTTTATTATTTCACTTCATTAACCTCATTTATAATACTGAATACAAATGTAAAATTAGGTGGTGACCCTTAATTTTATAATTTCAAAGCATGGTCTCTTAGATTTAGGAATTAAGGCAGATATATGTCACACAAGAGAGGGGAACCAAACAATCAAATCCAAAAAACCCACTGATTTATTTAATATTTTGTATTTTGTAAAAAAAAAAAAAAAAAACCTTATTACTTTGGGTGGGCATTCTTCTTTTTTAATCTCACTTCATACCAGAGCAGTTCACAAGGCTTACGATTATGCAATGTGAACTTAACAAGAGATTGGTTAGGGTACAATCTCTGAAATCAGATTTCCTGGCTTCACGCTCCAGCTCTAACACTAGCTCAGGCAAGTAATATAACTCTTCTAGGTCTTGGTTTCAACATCTATAAGATGGAGATGATGACAGCAGCCTTCCTCATAGGATCTATGGGAGAACCAGATGAGTTAATATTTATGCAGTACACAGAACAGTGCCTGACTATTTAACTCTTAGTTCTTTCCTGTTTACTTGTCTATCTCTTCTTGCCCACTACCTCTTGCCCTCTGGTTACTATTTATGATTGCCTATTTGTGATTATAAATTATGCCATAACATAGAACATCCATTAGACAAGGGCAATCATCAAAGAACAGACTAACAATGTAAAGCTGGGGAAATCATAAGTGCACCTAATAATCACAACCTTCATATTCACACATTAGAGAAATTGACAAATGCCCATATTCTCTTACATACTAATGTCTGTACACAGGCACATACCTCCTGCTAAGAAGGAATTGTTGTGGATTAAGAGGGGAGTGTGTTTTTAATGAAACCTTGGACAATCACCTAATATCCCCCAACTTCAATCCACCCATCTATCCAATGGGGGAGAAAAATAACCCCTGCTAGATCTACCTTATAGGTTTATCATGAGAATAAAGTGAGAAGATAGGTATGGAGTCTATGAATAGTACAGAGAATTATAAAAGCAAAAATACAGTGCTATGTCCAGAATGAAACTTTATTATTTTCTTTCCCATCTCCTGTTTAATAAATGAGGAAACTGAGACTCAGAAGCAGGTATGAACAAGGTCACAACCATTCATGGCCGAGTTAGAACTAGAATTTGTATTTCCTAACCAATAGTCTTGTTCCTATTTCCCATCTTTTTCATGCTGGATGACTGTTTTCCACTTCCACACCCATTAGTTAAAGTCCATAGAAGTTTTATAAAGCAGATTTGTAGAAATCCCATTCATCAAAGTTTTTTTCTTTGTATGCTTTTCCTACATCCTGCCAAAATCAATATCTTATACATGTCTCCAAGCTTAATATATAAGACTAAAGGCATGGTGCCTACAGCTCAGCGGCTAAGGGACCAACCACATACACTGGGCCTGGTGGGTTCTAACCTATCTCAGGCCTGCCAAACAACAATGACAACTACAACAAAAAAATAGCTGGGCGTTGTGGCAGGTGCCCGTAGGCCCAGCTACTTGGGAGGCAGAGGCAAGAGAATCACTTAAGCCCAAGCGTTTGAGGTTGCTGTGAGCTATGATGTCACGGCACTCTACCAAGGACGACGTAGTGAGACTCTGCCTAAAAAAAAATAAATAAATACATATATATATATGTATATATATATAAATGTATATATATGTACATAAATTTTTTATGTTTCTTTCATTTTATATATATATATATATATATAACTAAAGAAACATAAAAAATGAAAGGTGAAGGTTGGTCTATAATTTCTGATCCAAAATAGGAAAAACATGACCCTATAAGGTGGGGATAGCCTTGTCACACTTGGTCTTGGCTAACAATGTGACTCCTCAGTCTCTTTTGACTGCACTGTGGCCACCTGCAGAAAAATTTCTATAGATCATCATGTTTCTGGGGCCCAGAAGCATCTATTTCAAAAAAAACTCCTTTGGAACCCAACATTAAATGTGGGTTATGATCACCATTGCCCTTTAACCAAAAAATGAAAATAAATCCATCACAACAGTCACATGAACATTAAACATTTCCAAGACTCATGATAGAATTCCTGATCTTCTCCATGTTGTGTTGGCATCAAGTAGATACAGCTTTCAAAAACTGTACAAAACAGCCATGCTTCAATCAATGAGCCCACCATGATGGGTGACACAATAGCTCTGTGCTAAATGTGGCCACCGGCTGCAGAAAGAGGCATGTCCCCAGGTACCAACAGTCCACTGGAGAGTTAGGGCCACAAGAAAATGAAGAGTGGTCAAGGCCAGGATGATGGAGAGCCAGACAGAGGTCAAGATGCACTTGAATACTCAAGAAACCCTTCATATAGATCAGGGTAAGTGAGGCCCCTAAGATGTGAGTCTATTCTGAATAGGCTGAGAAATGGAGATGCAAACATGACCAAAGGCCCAGAATCAGAGGAAGGAGGAGGGAACAAGAGGAGGAAGAAAAGGTTGAGGAGGAGGAAGGTGAGAGAAGAAGCAGTGGAAAAGAGGGAGAGGGAAGGAGGAGCAGCAGCAGCTCAGGATGAGCGGGCTGTGGGAGGGAGTGCAGCGTCCTCAGCTGAGCTGGAAAACTGGGGCACAGGAAGGACAGAAGCAGTGAGGCTTGGACCATTTACTCAGGTGTTCACCACGCAGTCACTGAGCAGAGCCCTGTGCACCAGGCAATGCCAAGGAGATGAACAAAGCCACATCAGCCCTCAAACAAGTATGGGGCAACAGGAAACAAAGCAGGTACTCAGGGTCCACCATCCCTTTCTCCAATGTAACAGGGAAAATATCAGAGTACCTGGCTGCCCAGGTTAAATGCTGAAGATCCCAGATCCTCTGGCAGCACAGTCCTGGCAAAAAGGATGGAAGTAGAATTGTTACAGGAAATAGGATTGTTATTGTTAGAAAAAGCTCATTTGGAAAATGCTAATAGTTGATAAATAAAGAAAAAGAACCAACCATGTATCTCATCTTTCCTGTGAAAACTCCATAATTTTAAGATAATGAAATATTGAATGAGGGGAAATCTCTCTTTATAGAAGTGTTGGCTAATAAATGAAAAAGAGATATAAACAGAACATAATATTAATAGAATAATAGTGCTAAGAATTGCCATCAATGGCTACCAATATCACCAAAAGAGGGACAACAGGACATGACATGTCTCCAGATAGAAGAACACACCACCCATAAAGTGGTCTCTCTAAAAATGAACCTTGAACCTGGTCAGACCTCCAGATCTAACTCCAATTGATAGGAAGCACAGGAAACAGAAAAACTTAGTACAAGACACTATTGAGAGTCTTTCAGCAATTCAGATTGTGGAAACTCCATAGGACCAACCAACCATTTCTTCAAAAACTAAATTATCAGGTGAAAAAAGGAGACAGAGGGGGAACCTATAGAGACATAAGGGATCTATCAACCAAATACAATGTCTAGAAATGTGATTAGAATGAATAAGCCATGCAAATAATTGAGGAAATTCAAACTGGATATTAATGATATTAAAGGATTGCTGGGATTTTTTTAGGTGGAATAATAATATAGTGATGGCATTTACACAAAGAACCTTTACATAAAGTACAGTCCATCCTCTATCTGTGGGTCCCCATCTGCAAGTATAACCAACTGCGGATCAAAATTATTTGGGAAAAAAGCAAAAACGATAAGAATACAATAATAAAATATAACACAACATTTTTTATATGCAGTATAACAGCTATTTACATAGCATTTACATTGTATTAGTTGTTAGGAGTAATCTAGAAATGATTTAAAGTATATGGGAGGATGTGTGTAGGTTTTTTGCAGATATGATTTTGGTATTTGCAGGGGACCCTGGAACCAATCCCCTACACATACTGAGAGATGACACAACTTACAGATGCTTTACCGATGATATCATATGATGTCTGGAAGGTTCTGCCCTCTCTGAGGGGGCAGAGTAGGTGGATCGGAGATAGAAGAAACTAGATTGGCATTGAATTGACAGCTGTGGAAAATGGATGAAGGATATATAAAAGTTCATTATTAAAAGTAGCACACAACCTTGGCTTGGCGCTCATAGCACCGTGGTTATGGAGCTGGCCACGTGCACCAAGGGTGGCAGCTTCAAACCCAGCCTGGGCCAGCTAAACAACAATGACAACTGCAACAACAACAAAAATAGCCAGGCATTGTGGCAGGTGCCTATAGTCCCAGCTACTAGGGAAATTGGGGCAAGAGAATCACTTAAACCCAAGAGTTTGAGGTTCCTGTGAGCTGTGACTCCACAGCACTCTACTGAGGGTGACATAAGACTCTGTCTCAAAAAAAAAAAAAAAAAAATGTAGCACACATTCTTGCATTGCACCTACAGACAGACAAAAAGAAACCTTCTTTTGCTGTGCAAGTTAGAAAACTCTGCTCTTCCTCATGTTTGACTTCAGGGGACTTCAGGCTGAATGTCAGTTCCACTCACCCCTTGGATTGCCTCTGCTTTGCCTTATGGCATGAAATCCTGAGGAACACAGGCAGCACCAGCTCACCACCCATCACTGAAGTGCACAGTCTGTCCACTTTAGAAGCCTGGCATGAAAGAAAAAACAAACTACCTCATATAAACTATTGTGACTTTGATCTCTGTGTTCATAGCCAAACCTAACCCTAAATGAAAGTAGAGATGATTCATACCCTAAAAGAGGCCCTGAAAATACTCCCAGGGGGGTGGCAGGGAAAAGGTCAGACAAGGAAAGAGAGAGTCTGGTCAGGTGGATTACTTAGCAATTGCTACAAAAATTGCTATTACATCATGTATAATTATCAGATGGCAGCGGCACACGGCAATAAGCATTGATTCTCACAGATCTGTGGGCTGGCCAGCTCTGCTTCCGCTCCGAGGCAGCTGCGGCTGTTGTTTCCCATGGCAGGACTGTGTGTTGTTGAGTGGCTCTGCTCCATATACCTCTCATGCCTCAGCACATGCCCTTCTCCAGCAGTAGCTGAGTGGACACCTGCAAAGCCTTGTAAGGTATGCCAGTGGTGACAGCTTACCCAGAGACCAGGGTGAGTTAGGGGAACAGCGAGTGGATTGATGTGATGGGAAGAGAATGTACGTATTGGTGCATGTGTGTGTACATGCATGCAGCCTGGTGAGGACATGTGTGTGTGTACATGCATACAGCCTGGTGAGGACATCAGGGGTTTGTTTGGTAGACAGTGAGGAAAACTGGAGATTTCTGAGCATTGGAGTAAGTGGTCAGGAAAACTAACCTACTATCTTCACACAAAATGAACAGGGCTGGGAGTAGATTCTAGGGCCTACATCATCAGTTAAGTGGGGTTGAAAGTCAGCTTTAGGAATGGCATGTGGACCCTAAGTACCATAATGCCAAGGAGGCACAGAGGACACCTTTTTAACCAGGGAAAAGAATGTTCTCTGGGCAGTCCTCTCCTTATAATCACATTAAGATTGCAAAGGTCATCAGCCAGGCATGGTGGTGCATGTCTGTTGTCCCAGCTCCTCAGAAGGCTGAGGCAGAAAGATCACTTGAGTCTAGGAGTTTGAGGCCGCAATGAGCTATGGTCGTGCCCATTGCCCTCATGCCTGGGCTACCTAGTGAAATCCTGTATTCAAAAGAAAAACAATTCCAAAGGTAGTTCCTAATCCAGTTGTTTCTAAATCCACAGTGATGTCAGTCAAAGGAATCTCATGTACTCATCTCTGAAAAGTTAAGCTCTCTTCTGAATCCCTTTGTCATATCTGATTAACTTTTATTGACTTTTTCACATGTTCTCTGATTTTGCTCTTATTGAATATGAGGTAGTTATCTATATTCATAAATCAATTCAGATATTGAGCTTACCATAGCAAACATGCCTTGGATTGAAGAAGGCTGCAGGGGTGCCACAGAGTGCTATTTCCCCCTTCTTTCTTGGGAACACAACCTCTGACTTTGAATTGAGCATATGGCCGCGTGGAATAAAGACTATGTTTCCCAGATCCCTTTGCAGTCAGGTGTGACTAACTTCTGACCAATGAAATGTAAGCAGGAGCTCATTTATGACTCCCAGGAAGTGTTTTTATGGTAAGGTATGTCTTTCTTTTCTGCTTTTTCACTTGTACTAATTGGAAGACAGATTTTAGTATTGGACTGGAGCAACCAAGGAGAACCATGAAGTGGAAATTTCATGCTGAAGACAGTGAAGAAGCAAGTTTGAAAAAGCCTGATGATTTCATGAAGCCATTCTACCAGCCATTCTACAGTGCCTCCCTAGGACTTCTTTAAAATAGGAAAGAATTGCATTTCTGCCTCATTGAAGTCATTGTCATTTTGCAGCTTTCTCTCAGTCTCTCCTGCCTGCAGTCAGGTGTAAAGTAACCACATGACCCTGATTCTTCCCCACATGGGCCCCAGGCAGAAGTGATGTATCTTACCTGTGTGCAAGACTTTATTCAGGTTTATGGAACCAGGAAAGTTGTAAGTTAATAAGAAGAGGCACTACTTCAATGCACATGGAGAAACCAGCAGGAAGGGGCAAGCAGGGGAAAGCGGCCCCCGCATCTTCTGTGAGAGTTAAGGGCAGATTGAACAAACAAGGTGTGACAGATGAGTGACTTAGACTTTGCCTGCAGGTAATGGAGACTTGATGACCTCATACTCCTTTGTTAGTTCCTTCATTCTCCCTCAGTGGCTCCTTCCTTGGTGGTGGGGTAGAGGGCCAGAAATCCGTGTGGAGGGGGCAGGGCAATGCCTGGCTGCACCACCTGAGGAGTTTGTTCTCACACTTCAGTGTGCACAGGAATAGGAACCTATGGAGAACTTTTATAAGGGGTAGATCCCAGCTCCCAGCCCCTGAGATTCTGACTCAGGACTTCCCAGGGCAGGGCCCAGGAACTTGCATTTTATCAAGCACTATCTCCTTCCAGGAAAATTTCATGCAGATGGTTAGGGGCCCCTCTTGGGGAAAGGCAGCTGCAGGTCCCACTGGTCAGCACCTATTTATTGGCAACCAGCTGCCATGTGTTCTCAAGCAAGAGAGTAGCCTAAACAACACAGCCTCTTCTCCCAGTTCGGCTGCCCTGGAACCTGCTGAGGGAGAACAAAAGAAATTTCTAATCCAGCAAGAACCCAGGATTTTCTTTTTTAAAAACTATCAGGTTCTTGGGCCAGCATTTTGATCCTGTTGCGGCTCAGCCTACTTTCTGCCTTTGCAGCCAGCATCTGATTGGCCTGTGATGAACTCTGTGTTAGTATTAGGTGACTCATCTTTTTGGAGACAGGAGCCTGAGATACCCGGAGAAGTTTAGGACCAAGATCTGTGGTTGGGACATCAGTATGGCCCTTTCTAGGGTCCTGGTGCCTTCTTGTGTGGGCTCTGCTTGTCCTCCTCTCACTGGTGAGGAAACTGAGGCTCTGAGAGGTTAGGATACTTGATCCAGGCCAAGGATGTGGGGCTCACACTCAGTACACACTGAGACTCCCAGACCTGGCTGCTCCACACTTTGCTCATTGTTTCTGTCCCAAACACCAGAGGCGGTACTGGGTACACTTTAAACAGTGCCAGATCTCCTCCCAGTCCCCTCTGCATTCTCCCTAAATCTGGCATGGTGCCTTAAAATACCCCCATCTCTCAGGCCTATGGGTTAAGTCATTGTTCCTGGTTTGAAATGGGGCCTTAGGAAAAAGTTATATGTTTTGCAAGTAAATTCATGCATGAGCTCTTTTGTGACTTGTCAACCCTCTGGAAGCTAAGCCTTCCCTCAGTTTAGGAAACAAGCTAAGCCCTCAGCGTGGTTACTGACGCAATTGAACTTACCCCAGCGCCTTTTGTCCCACTCTGTTCTCTCCCAAGAACCCTACAATCCAGTGAAACCCCAGACTGTCTTCTCTGGGTAGTCACAGTGCTTTGGGTCAAGCACCTGAGACTCTCAAGATGGAGCTTCAGGTTGACTAAGCAGAAGAGGTGGATGTAAGAGGCCTTCAGTGTACCAGGGAAAGCCACTGCTGAATCCTAAGGCTGGTCCTGGGACCTGAGGGAAAGGTGGACAGCACAGGCAGAGCCCCTATGGGGCCAGAGGGAGGTGGAAAGAGGTAAGAGGCCTGCCGGATGTCCTGGGGATGTCACCCTGCAAGGCAGATGTGGTCTAGGCTTTACCCCACAGTGTGTTCAGGTTGCAACATTAGGAATGAATTGATGGTTGATTACCAATAATAACCACACCAAAACAAAGCCAGATGGGGAACATAATGAAGATGGATATGACCTGCCATCCATGTGAGAGTGGCTTCGTGGGGGGCCATGGATCAAGGACACTCAGAAACAGAAGGGACTGTTTACAGTAGCATCACCCATGAGTGCTCACTCAGCCTGAGGCTTTCGATGACGAGGGGCTCACTGCTTCCCATGGTGTCTTTCTGGATCCCATCAACTCCTCTATAAATCTGGGGCTTCATCCAGATAGTTCCAGGGTCCCTGGCTGCTCCAGTACTCTCTGACCACAGATTCTTAAACCCACAGGACTTTAACTGGTTATAGCAGTAATGGCTGAAGGGAAAGTCTGTAGTGTCTTGTCAAGGCCTGGGGATGGGGGGTTACTCATCCTAGGTGCTTCCAAAACAGGGTTGCACACAAACTGTAGGGCCCTGCATAGGCCAGGAGGACAAATGCCCTTGAGATATCCAGAAATTACCTGCAGCAAGAGCTCAGGGCATAAGCAATTATTCCCAGCAGACTGTGCCTGGGGCACAGTTCAGCAGCCCTGGGATGACAGGGAAGCCAAGGTGGGGGTTCTGTGTGTGTGTGTGTGTGACTGTGTGTGTTTGGCTAGCAGAGAGCTCGTTCTGTGCAGTTCAGGCATTAAAATCTTCTCATTTCACCCCAGTACACTCTCCGTGGTCTTACTCCCCACCAAGCTCAGGCATCTCAGTCCCCGCCTATCACTGGAGGTATTTTGATTTGCCACACCTGCCTGTTTATCCTTCCACCAAGATGTCCTTTCAGATCAACGCTGCAGAAGGCTTGACTCCTGCTTGTCCTCCCCTCACCTCCCAGCGTGAGACTAAGCCAACCACAGGGTTATTATTTTGCATGTTTTCTTAAATCCTCTCATCTGCCCTGCTTTCTGGAGGCCCAGGTTGTGTATCATTTTTGTTTCTTTACAATGCCTGATGGAAGATGCAATGTAGTCTCAACCTGAGCAAAATCTGAGCCTTCCTTTTATGTTTTGTTTTATTGATAATGGTAAAACATACATAGTATAAAATTTACCATTTTAAGCATATATTCATATTAAGTACATTCACATTGACAATGTTGCATAACCATCATCATAATTTCCAGGAGTTTTCACCACTCCAAAAATAAGTCTATACCCATTAGGTGTCCCATCCCCCCTCTCCCAACTCCTGGTAACCTCTGATCTGCTTTCCGTATAAATGTGCTTATAGGGACCCCATACAAGTGAACCAGGCTGTATTTGTTGTTTTGTGTCTGGCTTATTTCACTCAGCACAATGTCTTAAAGCTTCCTCCATATTGCAGCACCTATTAGAATTTCATTCTTATTTGTGGCTGAATATTATTCCATTGTATGTTCGTACACACTTTGTTTACCCATTTATCCATCTATGAACACATGGGTTGTTTCCAGCATGTGGCTATTGTTAATAATGTGTCATAAGAATGGTTGTATAAATATCTATTGGATTGTCTGTATAGAGTTCTTATGCATATATATCTAGGAGAGAAATTGCTGGATCATATGGTAATTTTATATTTAAATTTTTGAGAAATCTCCAGCTTTCCTGAGCCTCAAATCCAGGTAAACCATCACTCCATTGTGAATCTCTCAGTCCCAACCCTTTCCCCACCTCCTAAATCAAAATCAAATTTGCCCTCTTCTGTGCTCCAAGGCACCCTGTGCTTATGACATATGCAGCCTGTCACACTGTCCTCTGGTCATCTGGTTACTGGCATTTATGCTATAAGTGCCTGATGCCAAGGGCAGGGTCTTGTCCAGTCACATGTCCCCAGAGCTTAGTGTGGTACCTGCTCACAGTGGCTCCATAAATGAAGAAATGAATCTCCATTAGTGTGCTGGCTGGTCAGTGGTCATTCACTGCTTAGTTGTCTGGTTGACCAACTGGCTGAACTGGTGCAGCATCTTTCCCTGTTCTTTCTGCCAAACCATAGCCTTTTCTTCTTGTCTGGGGAAGGAGAACTTATCACCTGTCTATCTCAGAAGTGAAAAGTATAGGGTGAGGAATTTGATGCTCACTAATTATGTGTCCCTGGAGACACTTATAAGCCTCAGTTTCCTCATCTGCATGGTGGAGTTAATATGTAGTACTTCTACCTCCCACAAGAGTCTGGTGTGCAGATTAATCATTGAATACTTAGTCCAGGGCAGGGCTACAGCCCTGCTCCACATGTGGCAGTGGCAGCATCTGGAGGAATCCTACCTAGTTAGTCTCTTTCGGGTTGAAGCCTTCCACATCTTCCTGGTTCAGCTTTAGGTTTTACATCCAGAACGTAAACTAGTATACTTTGCACATAGTAGGCACTCAACAAATATTGAATGAATAAATTGCTAGTTTACCTTCAAGTCCAGTAAGGCATGTTTTTTTCTCCAGCAATCAGAACAATCTGAGATCAGAAACATGGTATATGAATATTGTTAGTCAGGCTGCTTTCAACTATAGTGAAGACAAAACCGTATTAATAGAGGTCTAACCATGAGTTCACTACTTGGGAGGCTGAGGCAAAAGAATTACTTGAGACCAAGAGTTTTAGGTTGCTATAAGCTCTGATGCCAGGGCACTCTACGGAGGGTAACAAAGCAAGACTCTGTCTCAAAAAAGCCCCCAAAACAAAAAACTGTGAGTTCATTTATGGCGGACATGGAACATCCTGTTGTGGGAGTAGGTATGATATTGGGATGAGTTCAGGGTCTCAACCATGTAATCATAGCTCCATTCACTTTCCATTTTATTGACTCTACTAACCACAGTATCTGGCCTTTAATTTTCTGAGGTTTTGCAAGATGGCTGCCCCGCTGAGGCTTTATATCTTCACGTGATGGTATCCAAAGTGGGAAGGAAAAAAAGAGAAGAAAACTTTTTCTGCATGTCTCTTTCTTTTATCAGAAAGAAAAATTTCCTCCAGAAGTTGCACCACACACCACACCACCCACCAGCCCAGGTACACATCCCATTGGCCAGAACCGAGTGGCATGCTCATCTCCTGGGCATCATGCCCTCACTGGGACAGGGCATGACACGGGGTATTGAGATGGCTTCAATGCTTCCACCACTCATGACCAGCTCCAGGGTTGCCCCGATGCACACAAATCAGCATTCTGTTAGGCAGGAAGAAAGGCCATGTCTATTGGGTAGGTACCAACAGGGTTCCATGAATGACACTGTTCCTCAGGCAGAGACATAGGCTACGATCTCCCAGAGGATGAGCTGCCAACTTGTAGGAAGAATTCATCATCAAAGAGGAGTTGACCTGACAAACAAGAGTCAGCCCCCAATCTAAACAAGAAGGGGTCTGGGTCCCAAAAGTGATCAGGAAGAACAACGTCACCATGCCTTTCTAGTGTGCATCCAGCTTCTCTGCCATCTGTAGCACCTGGCCACACAGATGCTCATGCAACTCTACTGCCTGTCCAGGTAGCTGGGCTTGTTTGTCTTTGGTTGCACCTGGCTGGACTCCCTCCCCTCTCCCTGTAGTAGAAACCATTGGCTTATACTGCCCACAGTGTTGGCTCCCTGTGAAGGAGCTTCAGGTCTTTAGGGGCTCCGTGGAGCCTGGACAGGTTGAAGCTCTGTCCCAGCCTCCCTGATGCAGCCTGTGGGAGCCTGGTCCCACTGACCAGATCACAGAGAGATGAAGTCAGCAGTCCTGAGGCCCCTAAAAAATCTGATTAGTAGGTAGATCGGGACCAGGTACAGTGACTCACACCTGTAATTCTAGCACTCTGGGAGTCCAAGGTGCTCATCTCCCATGAGGTAAGGATTTTAAAGCCAGCACGAACAGGAACAAGACCCCATCTCCACAAAAAATACAAAAATTATCCAGGTGTGGTAGCAAGTGCCTATAATCCCAGCTACTCAGGAGCCTGAAGCAGAAGGATCACTTGAGCCCAGGAGTCTGAGGTTGCAGTGAGCTATGATGATATCACTGCACTTTATCCCTGGGTGACAGAGCCAGACCATGAAAAAAAAAAAAAAGAAAGAAAGAAAAAGAAAAAAAAGAAAGAACGAACGAAAAGAAAGAGAAAGAAGAAAAGGAAGGGAGGGAGGGAGAGAGGAAGAAAGGAAATTAGAGCCTAGTAAGAGAGAAACATAAAATAGCCTCTTGAACACATACACCTAAATTTGCTCTCTTCTGAAAGTCATCAAAATGAATAAAAACACTTTTAATAAGACATAAACCCACCAAGGACAGAAGATGAGATTGCAGCAATGAATTTGGGGGCTAGAAAGCAAATGGAAAAGTAGTAATTGAAAATGGGCAAGTCCCAGGGGGTGGAATTCTAAACCAATGGAAGAAAGGCTGGGAAACAATCCAATTCTATTGCAGAATTCTCAAAGGGCTCAAGAGCTGATCAAGATGGTACCCTTGGAATTGAGAGTGAGGGGCCTGACAAAAATCAGGAGATTTAAGAATAGCAATTTCTTCTAGGTCCCTGCCTACTCCACACTCCTGAGCATTTTCCCCCTTCTCCCTTAGGGCAGGGTTTGGAGGTTTGTTCTTTGCAGAAGACAAAGCAGAGAGTCCTTGGGCCAATAATTAATTAGCAGCCCCAACCCTCCTCAAGTTGTCCTCCCCAACTCAGCCTCAAAAACTCTGGCACAAGATTTTTACCCTCCAGACAGGAAATCATTAGAGAGTTGCCTTGGAATTTGACCAACTTAAAGGAAAAAACTGAAAAAACTGACCCAAGGGTTCCCCAATTAAGGACCCCTCATGACCACCCTATAGTGAATGTCAAAGTCAGCGTGCCCTACTCACCTACTCAGAGTTTCCAGTTAGCATTTTGGTTCCTACCCATCCACCACTACACTTAATTGTAAGCAGATGACCAAGGGTTATCAAACTTCCTAGAAAAGCCTCTTAAAAGGAAAATAGAGGCCAAAGAACCTATAGTAGCAGAGACTATGCAGGAAAGAGAAGTAAAAAATTAAAGATCATTAATATCCCCCAGAGAAATAAATGAAGATGTTACATATCAAGAACAGAATGTTATTTTAAAAAGAACATTTAGAGAACCAAAAAAACCAAAAAAAAATAGTTCTTGGAAATTAAAACTATGAGAGAAGACATATGAAACCCAATAGAAGGGCTGGAAGAGCAACTTGAGGCAATCTCCCAGAAAGTAGAACAGAGATGAAGACTTGGAAAACACAGGAGGGGCTCTCGCATGAGAAATAGGAGAGAGCGCATGAGAGAACAGAGAAAACAAGCTGATTGAATCATTCTTAAAGTAATTCAAGGTTATTTCTCAATCCAGAAGAACATGAGTTTCAGAACTGTTGAAAAGTG
Organism: Loris lydekkerianus; assembly: GCA_963574355.1. Lineage (NCBI taxonomy): Eukaryota > Metazoa > Chordata > Mammalia > Primates > Lorisidae > Loris > Loris lydekkerianus. Next base: position 2,483 of record CAUYPK010042755.1, on the reverse strand, counting down.
AGTCCTTCTGTTTTTCCCATCTTCCATGCAACAGGGTTCAAGGAGAATTCAACAGAATCTCACATTAAGGGGTAAAGAATGGTCTTCACTAGAGAAAGAACACAGTCAGCCAGCATGCAAGAAGAGACATGAAGACAAGGGCTGGGAACCCCTGAGTGTTCCACGGAGGGTGCTGCTTGGATGCAGTGTGGTTCTGGTTCTAGTAAACGGACCCCATCCCCACTGTGGCAAACCACTTTGTCATGGAAGTAATAATGATCTATGGGGCACCAGGCAGCCTGGATTTGGGGTACCCAATGTTTACCATTATTGAGTGATGCCAGATGTCCACCATCTTGGGGCCTTGAGTCTATAGTGTTGAAGGTATACCCCCTCACCCACTTGGGGGTGGGGGCCAGGGTAGGAAGCTGAGCTTAGGTGTAGCTCCTCCTACTAGCACATGGGGACCCAGAGACCCAGCTGGCTTATGTCTAGGCAACCCAGAATAGGCTCCCAGGGTCTTCTTAATAATTCTGCTTGCTGCACCCTGAGCACTGAATGACCCACTGAGCCTCCAGCACAGTGGCTGGAAACAGCCCTACACCAATGCCCATCTCTGGAAATTTTCAGAACACTGGGTACAAGGAGAAGATCCACCCAACTTCCAAAGGGAAAAGCACAAATCACATATAAGGGGCCAATGATGCCCAACAAGTTTGAAATTCTCAGTGTGCATATTGGCAGAGAAGGTGATGAAGTAAGATCTATAAAATTCTAAACTTGGACCCTGATTTTCACCCCATTCCAACCTCATTTCCACATAAATTATCAATCAGGTGAGAGAGTGGTATTTTTCAGCTATTCCACTCACTAAAAATTCTTTCCTCAAATCCTTTCTCAGGGAGCTACTAGAAGTCATTCATCACTAAAACCAAGAAAGAGGGATATAAAAAACAAGAAATACACAAAAGAAGAGCTATAGAGTTTCCAGGAGGACAGTAGAGGGAGGTTTGGGAGGCTCAAAAGGCACAGAGGACAGCTGGTCCCACTGGACCAGTTGTTTCCATTACTCTCCTGCTATGCCACAGTGTTAGCTCATGATGTGTTTTACCAAAGCAAGGGAGTAAATCAAGGCAGAAAAAGCTATGAGATGTGGAACACACAGTCTCCAACTCAGAATAAAGGCAAAGGGAACTTTAAGAATGACAGTAAAAGGCAGTCCCCAAATTATAACTGGATGGCAGGCTTTCAGAAAAGAAAGTCCAAACTAAAGGAAAATTTAGGTCTTCAGGAGGGACAGATCCAGGAAAAAAATTGGAAATGATAGATTACTTTATATGACTGACCTTATAGAAAATATACTACAGGAAAAATATGCAATGGGTACAAAGAAAGTTAAGCAAATGAAAACAACAAAGCAAATATTAACTCCAGGAAAAAAACAAAAAGAAACGAAGAAAGAAAGAAAAACAATAACATGCATTATAATACTCAGCTATGAATAATTTTTGTAAAGGGATAATAGCCAAGACTGAATGCTGATTTAAGCAAAAATTGCCAAATACCCATTTCGGAAGGAAAGGGGACAAGAAGGAGAGAGGACAGGATAGTGGTCTATGAGTACTAAACCTCATCTATCATAATAAGAAACCAATAGGTTAGGCCTATAAATAAGTAATCAAAAGATGACAGCAGAAGCAAAGTCTTTAGGCATAGAAATGGGTCATTTCCAGAAGAAGCAGGTAATAGGATGTCTTGTGGTCCCAATTACAGACCCACAGGAGACAACTACCACCACAGCAGGGATGCCTATCTCCATAAGGGCTGGGGCATTGCCCATTGAGCTCCTTTGGTAGAAAGAAACAAAGACTCACTTAGAACACCTTAAGAAAGGCAGATATGAAATACATCTGCACCCAAGTGTTTATCACAGCACAATTCACAATCACAAAGGTAAGGAATGAACCTAAGTGCACACAAACTGATGAGTGGAAAAAGAAAATGTGCTATATGTACACCATAGAGTACTACTCAGCCATAAAACAGAATGAAATAATGTTTTTTGCAGCAATCTGAATGGAACTGGAGACCATTATCCTAAGTGTGAAGTATCTCAGGAATGGAAAAACAAATACCACATGTTTCACTTATAAGTTGAAGCTGAATGATGGGTATACGTGGTCATACACAGAGGTATAACGGACATTGGAATCTAAGAATGGATGAGGTTGAGAGGAAGGCAAAGGATCAAAAATTGCCTTTTGGGAGGGGGGAGGAGACAAGATGGCAGACTGAAGCCAGCTTTCCACAGAGGCTCCCGTCCAGGAGGAGTGTTAAGGGACAGAAATTTAGTAAGTAACCTCGAGGATTCGAGCTGTACCAAGAGAGAAGGTTGAAGAATGCACATCAACACCACTGAGGCGAGCTGAGACCACAAGGACAGAAACAAAAGGTACAAAATCCATCACCAAGTGGACGAGAGTCCCCCCTCCCCCAAGAGACTG
>CAUYPK010042749.1:0-15298 GCA_963574355.1 Loris lydekkerianus | reverse complement strand
AGACAAGACTCCAGACATCTCTGACCGGTGGGATCTGCCTATGATCATCCCTTTGAGGATACAGGGAGCCAGCAAGGGACTTCTGGACCCCAGGAGGAGGACAAAAACAGTGGAAAACTGGCAAGTGGCTGCGTGTGTTCGATCGACCTAATCACACCGGCAACCCTCAGTTTGAAAGTTTGTAGGAAGAATTTAACCTCAATTGTGTTCACAGAACAAAATGTAAATAGCCAACATTCACTTATTTAGGACCTGACATCTGGTTTGTAAATAACCTTACCTCCGCTCTTGTCCCTTAAATGTTTGCCAGAAGAGAAAAGTTGAAACTGGAATCAGTTGATTTTGCATAAGTAGCACTTAAAAAAAAAAAAAGCCAGGTGTGAAAAAGTTTTAAACTATCGGATAAAATAACACTGAACACACTTAATGAGGGCAGTCAGGAGGGTGTTTTGGCTGGAAAGAGGCAAGAGAGCATCTTGCGTGGTGTTGACAGTGTTGTGTTTCCTGAACGGGAGCTGGCTATTGCTATGTAGGTGAGTTCAGCTGATGAATTTTCATTAGACTGCATCCTTATTTATATGGATTTTTTATATGCATATGTTTTAATAAAAATATATTTTAAATGCAATAAATGATATGCAAATGAAAAAAAATAAATCATTAAGCTGAATGTTTTAATCTTGGTGTCCCTGATTTTAATGTTTCTCTTCTCATTTTGGTTCCTTCATAACATGAAAATGACTGTTTAAAAGAACCCAGTTTCAGCCCCATTAAGTTTATGGAGGCACTGATTTAGTTGTATGTTTATCATACTGATTTTTATTTTTTAAATTTATTTATTTGTGGGCTTGGCGCTTGTAGCTCACTGGTTAGGGCGCTGGCCACATATACCAAGGCAGGTGTGTTCAGACCGGGCCCTGGCCTGCTAGACAATAATGACAACTGCAACAAAAAAATAGCCAGGCATTGTGATGGGTGCCTATAGTCCAGGCTATTTGGGAGGCTGAGGCAAGAGAATCGCTTAAGCCCAAGAGTTTGAGGTTGCTGTGAGCTGTGACTGCCACTGCACTCTGGCAAGGGTGACATAGTGAGACTCTATCTCAAAAAAAAAATTTGTTTGTAGAGATGAAGTCTTGTTCTGTTACCCATACTGGAGTGCAGTGGCATGATCGTAGCTTACTATAACTCCTGAGCTCAAGCAGTCTTGCCTTAGCCTCCTTAGTAGCTAGGACTATAGGTTGTGCCACCACTCCTGGCTCTTTCTTTTTTTTCTTTTTTGGAGACAGGATCTCACTATATTGCCCAGGGTGGTATCAATTTCCTGACCTCATTCAGTCCTCCCACATCAGCCTCCCAATATGCTGGGATTTGAGGCGTGAACCACTGTATCCAGACTCATAGTGATTTATTTTGACTTTGCTGTCAAGCTTTCTTCCTGTAATGGATTATGTTACACATAGCATGAATATGTTTCCTTAGGTTACATGCATGGGGAGATACCCTAGAAGAAGCATTTGAGCAATGTGCAATGGCCATGTTTGGTTACATGACAGATACTGGGACTGTGGAGCCCCTCCAGACAGTAGAAGTAGAAACCCAAGGTAACAGATTTGTTCACAAGAAAGACATTGTTATATGAATGTGCAGTATTCTACATAATCTTACTATATTATCACAATAAAAACAACAGTTGATCATGAGCCTATTCTTTATGTTTCAACTAGCCTAAGAAATTCATTATACTTCTAAATTCAGTTAAGTTTGTAGAGGTCAGAATTATTAAACATACTGTTATGGCTTTTTTGATCCTGTGTAGGAGATGATTTACAGTCTCTTCTGTTTCACTTTTTGGATGAATGGCTTTATAAATTCAGTGCTGATGAATTCTTCGTACCCCGGGTAAGCAAGGGCTTTTCTTTTTTACTGACCAGTTTCACCTTTTAAAATATAACAAGTGATAATGCAAAAACCAATCCATACAGCTATGTAAGATGATACTTAATTTGTAGAAATTATAATCCCCACAGGCACTTCTGTTAATCTGAGTTTAACTACATATACGCATTTTGCATTTAGCTCTCTGATTACGTATGTGTTACTAACCAGGGTTGTGTAATTGGACTGCCTCTGCAGTTTTCCTCCACACTTTTTGTTTCCCAAATTTGAGCTATATTTGTGTCCATTTACGTTCCTTTTGTTCATTTGAACTGTAGTAGCTCTGACATGTGGGCCTAAGTTAAACAATTGTTTCTTTTAGTTTGCCTTAACTTGAAAAAAGGAAAAAGAAAATGGAGATTGCGTGCTGCTTTCAACCTGTACAAGGGAATACCTTTCCAGGTCATTGTTAGCTAACATATATGACCCTCCCTGTTTGTGTAATTCCTCCATTTCTTCCCTTTCCAGCTCCACTGCACGCACTCTACCAACAGAGTCTCTCATCTTACAGAGTTCAGGTGCCTACAGTATTATACAGAACAGGCTGAAGTGATTGAAATCTTAAATCCCTCTATCATAACTTTTGGAGAAATTCTTTTGACTCCTGGGTTTGTTTTTTTTTTTTTTTATGGAGACAGAATCTCACTTTGTCACCCTTGGTAGAGTGCTGTAGTGTCATAGCTCATATCATCCTCAAACTCTTGGGCTCAAGCAATTCTCTTGCCTCATCCTCCCAAGTAGCTGAGTCTACAGGCGCCCACCACAATGCCTGGCTATTTTTTTGTTTAGCAGGCCCAGGCCGGGTGTAAACCCATCAGCCTCCAAGTATGTGGCTAGCGCCCTAACCACTGAGCTACTGGCGCCCAGCCTGACTTGTGTTTTTAGATTGTACATTTTTTAAAAATACCTCCTTCAGTATGCAAGAAAAAACATTTCCTTGAAATACATCTAGTTTTATCCTGATGTAATGAGCCATTTAATTTTCTTTGTGTTGAGAAGCTATTATTTTCTAGGAAAGGTATTGATTTAGGAGATGGCTTGTTATGAACATTTTTTTCTTAATACAATAATTTTTTTCCTCTTTAGGAAGTGAAAGTGCTTAATATTGATCAAAGAAATTTCAGATTACGGTCAATTGGGTAAGTTTTGAAACTTATTGTAAGTACCCCATGAAAGATGCTAAAGTTATATTCTTCATTGAATATAAGTGGCTGAGAAGTCAGGCCAAAATGTAAATTACAGGATTACTAAACTCAATCTGCAAAGCCCTATTTTGACTTTGCTCTCAAATCCCTACTTTGCAGATTGGGTTTAGCAAGACACCTAGGAATGAGGGGTCACCTGAGCTTTGAAGGACTGGAAAGTTGTCAGAATAAAGTAGTTTCTGGTAGTGAAGCCTGATTCCCAATTTGTTGAGTTTTAGGAATATATATAATATATATTTATATACATATATGTATTTAAAATCTCAAAGTATAATTGCTAAGTGGCACAGAATTTAATAAAACCCATTTTGGCGGTTGAAAAACACTGACACATCCTTTCTTATATATCCTTACTTTTAGACCTGTTTAAACTGGTTCCTTCTTTTTTGTCTTTACACTTGATCTTAGCCAAAAGTGATTTTTTTTTTTTTTTTTTTTAAATCTGAGGACACAAACAACTAGGTTATGAGGTTTGCGTTTGTTAGATACCGTTCCTCTGGTGGTAGTATCCCTTAAGTGGGAGCACACCAGTCCCCCTCACTTCCTCCTCCTCCCTTGTTCCCTTTCCCTCCACCTTGAATTGAATTGAGTTTTTCTCTTACGTGGGGGTGTATTGGGTCATCTCCTCACTCCGTTGCACTGGGTAGAGTGCCATGGCATCATCATAATTCACAGCAACCTCAAACTCTTGGGCTCAAGTGATCCTCTTGCCTCAGTTTTTCTATTTTTAGTAGAGATGGGGGTCTCACTCTTGCTCAGGTTGGTCTCAAACTCCTGACATCAAGCAGTCTACCTGCCTCAGCCTCTCAAGGTGCTAGGATTATAGTAAACCAATTCCTTCTATTACACTTGATCTTAGCCAAAAGATTCCTTCTGTTAGTTCCTTCTAGTAACAAATTATATATATATATATTTATATATATCTTTACCTGCCAGAGTGTGCAAATACCTGATTAGATTATTCTGATTGGGCTTGTTTCCCAGATTTCTTCAGTCACTTAATTGTATCTTTTAGGTTATTTCTATATATAGGTTATCTTTTCCATTTTCTTTTATTTTACTTTTTTTTTTTTTTTTTTAATTAAGTTATAGGTTCTTTTGGGGGGCGTGTGTGGTTAAGTGAGTAGGGCGCCAGCCCCATATACTCAGGGTGGCGAGTTCAAACTGGGCCCTGGCCAAACTGCAACAAAAAATAGCTGGGTGTTGTGGTGGGTGCCAGTGGTCCCAGCTACTTAGGAGACTGAGATCAGAAAATCCCCTAAACCCAAGAGCTGGAGGTTGCTGTGAGCTGTGACGCCACGGCAATCTACCAAGGGCTACAAAGTGAGACTTTTTTTTTTTTTTTTTTTTTAAATTAATTTACAGACAGAGATAGGGTCTTGCTATGTTACCCAGGCTTGATAAGTGATCTTCCTGCCTTAGTCTCCAAGTAGGTGGGACTATAGACATGCACTCCTGTGCCTGGCCCCATTTTATGTTGAATTTCATTAGTTTCTCTTTGTAACGTGAGTCTCTTATTATCTCCCCCTCTCCCCCTTTTTTTAAGGTTAAGGAAACACACACAAATCAGCCAGTAAGTGATTGAACAGAATTTTAAAACTTTGTTCTTTGTACTACGCTGTTGTGATCTTTAGCCACATCAGTATCAAAAGGAGAGAGGAGACTTGCCCAGGTTCTAGCAGTCTTCTTTATACAAATCATGGGCATTTTTGAAAAAGTTGTAAAACGTAAATCAAGTTTAGATCATGTTTATTGAGAATCTAGCCTGGCACACTGAATTGGGGTACTTTTGTTGTGAGGAGCTGTCAACCCTGAGAGCAGCCAATGGCTGTTGAATACAAGTCCCCCTTTAGCTGTATCTCCTGACATGAAAATGAAACTTAGAGCGGCAGCACCTGTAGCTTAGTTGGCAAGGGCACCGGCCACATACACCTAGGGTGGCAGGTTCAAACCTGGCCTGGGTCTGCTGAGCAACAGTGACAACTGCAAAAAAATAGCTGGATGTTGTGGTGGGTGCCTGTAGTCCCAGCTACTTGGGAGGCTGAGGCAGGAGAATCACTTAAGCCCAAAAGTTTGAGGTTGCTGTGAGCTGTAATGCTACAGCACTCTACCCAGGGCGACAGCTTGAGACTCTGTTTCAAGAAAAAAAAAAAAAAAGAAAAACTTAGAGCTCCCCTATCCCTTCCAGCTCTTTTGGCTTTCTAGTATCTTAACCACATTTCTAAGGCTTATGTAAAAATACATAGAGAACAAGTGTTAAATCTTAATCATGTTTTAATTTTCCTTCTCAAGGTGGGGAGAAGAATTTTCATTGTCTAAGCACCCTCAGGTATGTTTTAAAATTCAGCCATTGAATACGTTACTTAGTTACCCTACAGTTCACATATGTGACAATAAACTTCAACCAGTTCTTATAATTGGTGTAAGGTGTTAGTTTCTCAATCTTCTCTGATCTATCTGGATATATTATGTTAAAACAATGACTTTGACAGGCGTGGTAGCTCACGCCTGTAATCCCAGCACTTGGGAGACTGGGGCAGGTGGATTGCCTGAGCTCACGAGTTTTGAGACCAACCTGAACAAGAGTGAGACCTTGTCTCTAAAAAAAATAGCTGGGCGTTATGGCAGGCGCCTGTAGTCCCAGCTACTTGGGAGGCTGAACCAAGAGGATCCCTGAACCTGTGAGTTTGATGTTGTGAGCTAAGACACCACAGCACTCTACCAACAGTGACAAATTGAGACTTTTTGTCTCCAAAAAAAGAAAAAAAAGGACCTCACACATCTGATTTGGTGGATCAGGAGTCAGCATTGGGTTCAGGGTCAGGTTTGCTCAGATTGTTGCAGAAGTGCAAGTTCCTTTGCCTTTTTGAGTTTTGGTTTCTTCTTCCATAATGAAGATGTTGGATTAGATATTTGCTAAAATACCTTCTATCTTCTGTGCTTTTTTTAAGGTAAGCATGAAACAAAGTTTATTGAGAAAGAAAAGTTTATCGGGCAGGATACATTTGCCATAGACAGCAAATGGGACCCCATTGTGGTGACAAAAAAAGGGCAAAGAGGCCTCTTCTGTGTTTTTCTAAATTCTGGCAAAAATTTAATGTTTGGGGCGGTGCCCTTGGCTTAGTGTAGGGCACTGGTCCCATATATCAAGGGTGGCAGGTTCAAACCCGGCCCAGGCCAAACTGCAACAAAAAAATAGCTGGGCGTTGTGGCAGGCACCTGTAGTCCCAGCTGCTCTGGAGGCTATGATGCAGGAGAATCGCCTAAGCCCAGGAGTTGGAGGTTGCTGTGAGCTGTGTGATGCCATACACTCCACTGAGCATGATAAAGTGAGACTCTTGTCTCTCAAAAAAAAAAAAAAAAATTCAATGTTTGCCAACTTGTAAAGACTTAACTCTTATTGTTTATTTATTTATTTACTTTTTTTGAGTGAGAGAGTCTCACTTTGTTGCCCTCATAGCTATAGCAATTTCAAACTCCTGGCCTCAAGTGATTGTCTTGCCTCAGCCTCCCAAGTAGCTGGGACTACAGGCGCCTGCCACAATGCAGCTGTTTTTAGAGATGGGACCTCTCTTTGGCTCAGGCTGGTCTCAAACCTGTGAGCTCAGGCAGTCCGCCCACCTCAGCCTCCCAGAGTGCTAGGATTACAGGCATGAGCCACCACACCCAGCCAATTTTAGGCACTTTAGATAGAGATGTAACAGGACAAATGAGATCTCTGTACTTACTGAGGTTAAAATTTAGTAGAAGGCCAGACAAACATGTAAAGAAATAATATAATTTCAGGGTTAGATGATAGAGGGGGAACGGTGGTCAGAAAAGATATATTTGGCTCAGCACTTGTAGCTCAAGCAGCTTACCGGAGCTGGCAGGTTTGAATCCAGCCTGGGCCAGGGAGAAGAAACAGGTGTGAAGGCCTGAAGTGAAGTAGGTTATGTTGAAGGAACTGCAAACTAGAGTTAAGACAGAAGGGAGAATAGTAGGAAGCAAAGTTGTGCAGATAGGGCCACAGCCTCTCTAGTAAATGTTGGTGGTGGGGTGTGGGAGTTAGTGCTGAACTGGAGAAATGGGCTTTCCATAGGATAGGGACAGGCCATTCATTGTAACTGGAGGAGAGGCTCATAGTAGATTTGATGGTGGAAAGATGAGTCCATTTCTATTGATTTTAATTTCCTTCAGGAAACAGTTGGCTGAGAGTGAGAATGAGGGAGGGACACTAGAGAAGAAGATGTGAAATAATTTTCTCAGAGAGTGAGAAGTGGGATTTAGAGGTAAATGCAGGATTATGGTCACTGCTGAATGCCTGTTTAGATCTGTGGATATACATTTAAGTTGATATCAATTGTATGGTATTAAATTTGATTTAGATTGTGCTTTTGCTGGGTGATTATGGTAGTAAGGAAAAAGCAAAGGTGCTGCCACTCAGTCTTTCTGTGAAATCTTCAGATTTCTTTTGTGCTGTGGAGCTAGCAAATGCCATTCACCAATTGCCTAATAACATTTTGTGGTGTACATAATTATTGTAGGTTCTTTTTAGAGCTGGAAGGAACTTATGAGAACATCTATCTAATCCTATGGTTTTAAAGTAGGGCAGGGTCGGATAAAGTATCATGTATCAGAATTGTGTGGAGAGCTTTTGACCTGGGTAACTATATCTCACTCTTCAGCTGGACTTGGAAAGGGAAGAATCCCAAGAGGTGCAGCTGGAGAATGGGTTGAAGGCCTAGGTCATTATAAGGAAGTGGTTTGGGGCTTGAGAAGGAGCCCTAAGCCATATAGTAGAATAACTTGTGTTCATTGATTCTTCCAGTTGCATAAATGAAAAATCTGATGATCAGGCAGGTCAGATAATTTCTAGGTAGAATAAAAGCCACAATTAAGAATTCCAACTTCTGGCTCTGCGCCTGTGGCTCAAGCGGCTAAGGGGCCAGCTACATACACCTGAGCTGGGGAGTTCAAATCCAGCCTGGGCCCACCAAACAACAAGGATGGCTGCAACCAAAAAATAGCCAGACATTGTGGCAGGCGACTGCAGTCCCAGCTACTTGGGAGGCAGAGGCAGGAGAATCACTTGAGCCCAGGAGTTGGAGGTTGCTGTGAGCTGTGATGTCACAGTACTCTACCCAGGATGACAGCTTGAGGCTCTGTCTCAAAAAAAAAAAAAAATAAGAGAATTCCAACTTCTGGGCAGTGCCTGTGACTCAAGGAGTAGGGCGCTGGCCCTATATACTGGAGGTGGCAGGTTCAAAATCTGGCCCTGGCCAAAAACTGCAAAAAAGAAAAAAAAAAAAAGAACTCCAAATTCTAACTCCACTGTGTACATATTATCTCACATTTCTGTTGGATCAGTGCATAGTACTGTATTAATTTGATAACGAATTGTTTCATGTGAGTTTTGAGTTTTTCGGAATAATAAGTATGTTTTAAAATTTTGATTGTCAGCCAGTTGTTGCCAGAGTTAATGATTCTGATTTCAATGTCTTTTTTTTTTTTCCTATTTGCTTTTTCTCTATCCCCAACATTAGGGAACAGAAGTCAAAGCAATAACATATTCAGCAATGCAGGTCTATAACGAAGAGAAGCCAGAAGTTTTTGTGATCATTGACATTTAAGACACAAGAAAAGAAAAGGGCTCCTTTGAATTGTTTTTTTCTTTTCCTTTTGAGAAGATACTATAATTTAAATTCTGTATTTTCTTTTGATATATGGAAATTTGCAGAACAGAAATTTTTAACTTCAAGTGTGACTTGCATAAATGGAAAATTAGGTCACAGCCTTGGTCTGTGTTCCCCAAACAGTCAAACTTTAAAGAATTCTTTAGTTCTCAAGAGGAGCAGTTACAGTCCTTCATTTGCTTCTGCTCTTCCAGAGGAATACAAGCCCTCCAGCCTGCTTCTAGAATGGACTATTGATGTAAGCGGCAACCTGGAACTGAACCCAGTTTTGAAAAAGAATAATTTGAGAAAATATATTTCTACATCTAGAATTTTGCTTGTCTTCCAAGTCGGTAAAGACATACATTATCTATGTGTATGTTAAATCATGGTTTAGATTGCTGTAAGACAGAGCCGTCCTGTATTCCAGTTGGTTTTCTTTTTTTTTTGGTTGCAGCCATTGTTGTTTTGGCGGGCCCAGGCTGGATTCGAACCCGCCAGCTCAGGTGTATGTGGCTGGTGTCTTAGCCGCTTGAGGCACAGGCGCCGAGCCCTCCAGTTGGTTTTCTTAGAAGAAATAATCAGAACACTTCTCTGGAAAAAAGAGTTTTGATTTTCCCTTTCACTCTTCTACTTTTTTTTTTAGCACTGATATGATACTCCTATTTTTTTTTTTTTTTTTTTTTTTTGTAGAGACAGAGTCTCACTTTACTGCCCTGGGTGGAGTGCTATGACATCACAGGACTCACAGCAACCTCCATCTCTTGGGCTTCTGCGATTCTCCTGCCTCAGCCTCCCAAGCAGCTGGGACAATAGGTGCCCGCCACAACACCCGGCTATTTTTTTTTGTTGTTGTTGTTGCAGTTCGGCCGGGCCTACGTTTGAACCCGCCACCCTCAGTATATGGGGCTGGCACCCTACTCACTGAGCCACAGGCGCCACCCCAATAATGTATTTTAAAGAACTCTGCTAGTTGAGAAAGTATTTGTTACAGTAACAGTTTTTGGTTTAGGCTAAAAGATCTAAAATCTCACCATCATGGTCTGTTCACCTACTCAAGTCTGACAGATGTTGTCATGGTATGGTAGTGTATAACATTAAGTCAGTGACTCTTCAAGAAAGTAACAATAGTGGTATAATGATCTTTTATCACTGGTGCCTCTCTTAAGAAGGTTAAGTGCTGTGTGACCCCACAGCTGCTCTTGCCAGTTCTCTTTGCACTTCGGCTTTGGAAGAGAATATTCAAAGAGAAGTTTATACCTTCCTCAATGTGGGGGAAATGCCATCATGAGCTATAGCACTGGCTTACCCCTGCCACTCCATCTGACCTTCAGAGGGCTTACGGATTCCAGATTCTGCCCCATAAAAAGCCCTGAATTATCTCAACAGTACTAACTGCCACAGAGAGACCATGAGATGAAAAATTTAGTTTCCTCAGCTCAGAAACCAGGAAAGTAGAAAAGATACACTTCAAAATCTCCTCCCAGAGGCAGTGCCATAGCTCAGTGGGTAGGGTGTCTGCCATATACACCAAAGCTAGCGAGTTCGAACCCTGCCTTCGCCAGCTAAACAATGAAAATTGCAATAACAACAAAAAGAGGGTGGCGCCTGTGGCTCAGTGGGTAGGGCACTGGCCTCACATACCAGGTGGGGTGAGTTCGGACCTGGCCCCAGCCAGCTAAAAAACAGCAACAACAAAAAAAGCCAGGTGTTGTGGCAGGCGCCTGTAGTCCCAGCTACTCAGGAGGCTGAGGCAAGAGAATCACGTACTTACAAGAGTTGAAGATTGCTGTGAACTGTGACGACATGGCGCTCTACCCAGGGCAACAGCTTGAGACTCAGTCTCAACAACAAAAAAAGTCTCCCAGACTTGGCACCTGTGGCTCAATTGGCTAAGGCTCAAAGCCAAATACACCTGAGCTGGCCGGTTTGAATCCAGCCCGGGGCCCACCAAACAACAATGACAGCTGCAACCAAAAAATAGCTGGGTGTTGTGGCAGGCGCTTGTAGTCCCAGCTACTTGGGAGGCAGAGGCAGGAGAATTGCTTGAGCCCAGGAGTTGGAGGTTGCTGTGAGCTGTGATGTCACAGCACTCTACCTGGGGTGACAGCTTGAGACTCATGTCTCAAAAAAAAATCTCCCAGAGCAAACATTGTCAGAATCTAGTGATTGTAGTACTTTAGGTTATTTCTCATGAAATACGCTATGAATGTTTTTGTTAAATTATCTATAAAATAAATAATGCTTTATAGTCTGAAAAAAAAAAAAAAGAAAGAAAATAGGGATAGTTTGACGTCCCTTTTCCTTGTATGGATCTCTTTCTTTCTTTCTGTTGCCTGACTGCTCTGATCAGAACTTCTAGTACTATGCTTAAGAGAAGAAGTGACAATAGGTACCCTCCTCTTGTTCCTGGTCTTAAAAGGAATGCTTTCAACTTTCCCCCATCCAGTATAATGTTGGCTGTGGATTTGTCATATATGTATTTTATAATTTTGAGGTATGTTCCTTCTATGCCTAATTTGTTGTGAATTTTATCATGAAAGAGTACTAGATTTTATTAAATGCTTTTTCTGCATCTACTGAGATGATCCAGTAATTTATCCATTTCCTCTAGATTCCCTAGTTTGTGTGCATAGAGGTTTACATAATATTTGTGGATAATACTTTGTATTTCTGTGTTGTCAGTTTCAACGCCTCCTAGTTCATTTCTGATTGTGCTTGCTTGAGTCCTTTCTCTCCTATTTATGGTTAATCTGGCTGGTAGTCTATTAATTTTGTATATCTTTTTGAAGAATTAATTTTTTGTTTCACTGATTTTTTTGTATTTTTTCTTTCTTTGGTTTTTCTTTAATTCTGCTCTGAGCTTTATTACTTGTTTTCTTCTTCAAGCTTTGCGTTGGGTTTTTCATGAGGTTTTTAATTTGAGATTTTTCTATCTCTCTGATGTAGGCATTGATGGCTATATAAATTTTCTCCTATGAAATGCTTTTCCCATAGATTTTCACAGTTTCTGGCCCCGTTATGATTCACTTTTTGGAATCTTTTAATTTACATCTTAATTTCATCATTGACCTAAGGATTGCTCAGCGGTTTATTTAATTTCCAAGACTTTGAGTAGATTTAAGAGTACCTCTTAGAGAAACTTCTCTAAAGAAGACAGACGCAAAATCTACAAACACATGAAAAAAAGCTCATCATCCTTAATCATCATAGAAATGCACATCAAAACTACTTTGAGATATCACCTAACCCCAGTAAGAGTAGCCCATATAACAAAATCCCAAAACCAGAAATGTTGGCGTGGATGTGGAGGAAAGGGCACACTTCTACACTGCTGGTGGGAATGCCCAGTAATACGTCCCTTCTGGAAGGATGTTTGGAGAATACTTAGAGATCTAAAAATAGACCTGCCATTCTATCCTATAATTCCTGTACTAGGTTTATACCCAGAAGACCAAAAGTCACAATATAACAAAGACATCTGGAGCAGAATGTTTATTGTAGCCCTATTCATAATTGCTAAGTCATGGAAGAAGCCCAAGTGCCCATCGACCCACGAATGGACTAGCAAATTGTGGTACATGTATACCATGGAATACTATGCTGCCTTAAAGAAAGATGGAGACTTTACCTCTTTCATGTTTACATGGATGGAGCTGGAACATATTCTTCTTCTTAGCAAAGTATCTCAGGAATGGAAGAAGAAGTATCCAATGTACTCAGCCCTACTATGAAGCTAAATTATAGCTTTCACATGAAGCTATAACGCAACTATAGCACAAGACTATGGGGAAAGGGTCAAGGAAGGGGAAGGGAGGGGGGAGGCTTTGGTGGAGGGAGGGTAATGGGTGATGCCACATCTACAGTGCATCTTAGAATGGGTACAGGCGATTGCACTAATGTACACGGCTATGATTTAACAAACAATAAAAAAAAAAATTAAACAAAAAAAAAAAAAAGATGAGGACTAGAAACAAAAACCTCGTAAAGAACAAAGATAAATACATTCATAAACGAAATCAGATGATTGCTGCAACGAAATATTGAGCAATAATAATAGTAATGCAAAAAAAGTAACATTCACATTGTCAGATAAATGTATGTCTAGCATAGAATGCTTTGACTCTGAAGTTCAGTATAGAGTCATCAGTTAACTTCTTTTTTTCTTCCAAAGTCTCGAAAAATAGACGTCTAATATTTATAAATAAAAATAGAATATAATTTCAAAAAAAAGATCATGCCAAATCTTACAGACAATAGAAAAAGCATACTTCAAAATCCTACTACTTCATCTGGATATACCTGATACTAAAATTAGAAAAAAATATATTATTATAACAGGAAATTACAAATTATACATTTCTTTTATAAATGAGGATGTGATGTGCTAAACAGCATATTAACAAGTTGAATTAAAAATTAATGTTCAAATAATGTACTTTGGTCAAAATTAAATCAAATTTATGTCAGAATTAGTCACTATTTTCTTTCTCTTTTTTCTTTTCCTTTCCCTCACACTTTCCCTCCTTCTTTCTCTCTCTGCTCTCCCCTTCCTCCATGCCCCACCATGTCGTCAATTGTCCTCATATCAAAGTTGAATACATAGGATTCATGCTTCTCCATTCCTGTGATGCTTCACCAAGAATAATGTGGAATTCGTCATTTCCCCACTTGGTTTCTCATGCCACAATTCCCAGAAAATGCTTTAAAACTAATACTTGGCCAAGAGAAGGAGCATCCTAGCATTTATAATTTGTTTTTAATTAAGATAAATTTGAAATTTCCAACAATTTGGTACCATTATCTGCCCCCCCCCCCTTTATTTTTTTCAGGTACAGAGCAGTTGCCTCCTGGAGTCGTGTTCAGGGAATTGGGATCCCCTTGGTCACTGCCATTGAAATTGTCTCCATCTGGATCCTGTCCTTCATCCTGGCCATCCCTGAGGCAATCGGCTTTGTCATGGTGCCTTTTGAATACAGGGGGGAACAGCACAAAACCTGTATGCTCAATGCCACATCAGGATTCATGAAGGTACGAATAGTTTAAAAGGAATTAATTGGGAGGGAAGGAGGTCTTCAGCTGTACTCTATCATCTTAAGACTTCTTGATTCCTTCCCAATGCCAAGTGTGCATCACTCGTTCAAATATTCTTCAGGTGCATGGAAAGTGGATGTTAAACCAGAGCCTTGCTTCTTGAATGGGACAACTATTTTGCTTTTCACTCTTGCATTGTAGCAGAACTCTAGAAATCTAGACCCAATTGCTCTGCACCAAACAAGTGAGAATTATGAAGCAAATTTACTAAGAAAGAGGGACTACATTGTATGTTTATAGTAGCTATTTGTTTTTGTAATAATGAATACCAGCAAAACAATGCCCATCTGATGGATATGCCGGTGTTTTATTTTATGTCACTCATGGAAATGCACATTACTCACTCACATTTTTTAAAGGTGGATTTAGTAATTCAAAGCAGAGAATAGTACTTACATGTAATTATATTAGTATAGATTCTATGTCTATTATGCAAATAAGATAAAATTACAGAACTTTTTGAAAGAATGTTTTGGTTTAACAAATTCAGTTGTTTTTTCACTACATTTAATCACATAACTGTTTTGGGAAACCTGTTTCAAATGTATGCTTCTTTGGCAAAACTAGTTACATATGGATCAAGGGAGAAAACCAAAAGGATAACTATTTCTCTTAAATCAGCATAATTTAGTGCTTTGATGTATGTTTCACGTAGTTCAGATTCCACATGTAATTGTTTACAGACATCTCAAGGTACGTTTTCCTAACTTGGAAAGTTAGTGTTTTTATGGTAGGCCAGTTATCCTGCTTGGAAATTGTTCACTTAAAAGCAAAAGTACTCATAAAAACTGCCAATTTAAACTTTAAGACTTAAAATTAGGGTCTTCTGTTTTATCAACTGACACTTTTAGCAGGCCAATCTCCATAGTAAAAAACAAAGCAGACAGTAGGAGATTATCAGAATTTGGACAGTATGAACAAGCAATCTAAATATTCCAGACTGAAATGTCAGAGGAAAATGGTCAATATAAGAAAGATTTTACTAATAATCATTGGAACTGGACAGAATGAAATGGGTGAGGCTGGGCTCGGTAGCTCACACTCTGGGAGGCCAAGGAAGGTGGATTGCTTGAGTTCAGGAGTTCAAGACCAGCCTGATCAAGAGCAAGACCCTGTCTATGCTAAAAACAGAAAAATTAGCAGGGCATTGTGGTAGGTGCCTGTGGTGCCAGCTACTTGGGAGACTGAGGCAAGAGGATGACTTGAGTCCAAGAGTTTGAGGTTGCTGTGAACTATGACACCACAGCACTCTACCCAGGGCAACAGAGTGAGACTCTGTCTCAAAAAAAAAAAAAAAAAGAAAGAAAGAAAGGAAAAGAAAAGAAAAGAAAAGAAAAGAAAAGAAAAGAAAAGAGAAAAGAAAAGAAAAGAAAAGAAAAGAAAAGAAAAGAAAAGAAAACAGTTATTTCA
>CAUYPK010042747.1:0-35635 GCA_963574355.1 Loris lydekkerianus | reverse complement strand
AAGACCTACTCTCAGAAAATTTTAAGCATATAATACACTATTGTGAACTGTATCATCACTATGCTGTGCGTCAGTTTTCTAAACATTATTTATCCTAAAACTGTAAATTTGTACACGTTGACTGGCATCTCCCTGTGTTTCTTCTTTAAATATTTGAAAAATTCAGTAGTGAAGCCACCAGATCCTGAGGTTTTATCTCTTGGGAAATTTTTTAATTACTGATATAAACTCCTAATGCTACTGTTCTCTTCAGATTTATATTTCTTCATAATTTCATCTTGGTAGGTTGTATATTTCTAGGAATGTATCCATTTCTTCTAAGTCCTCCAATTTGCTATATTTGCTATTGTAGTCCTATGATCCTGTGTACTTCTGCACTATTAGTTGTGATGCCTCATCTCTAATTTATGATTTTATTTATTCAAAGCTTCTTTTTTTCTCTTAGTATAGCCAGCTAAATGTCAATTTTGTTTATCTTTTCTATTGTTTATCTTTATCTCTTGTTTTCCAACCCTCTATCTTATTCATTTCTGCTCTAATTTTTGACATTTCCTTCCTTCTTCTAACCTTGGGGTTACTTATTTTCTTTTTTTGTAGTGGCTTGGGGTGTAAAATTAGATTATTTGGAATCTTTCTTTTTTCTTCACATCAATATCAATCACTAAAAACTTGTCTCATGGACTGTGCTACATTCCCTAAATTGTGGTATATTGTGTTTCCTTTTCTGTTAATCTCAAGATAAATTTTAATTTCTCTTTTGAATTCTTCTTTGACCCATTCATTGATTTGATTTCTTATAAACATGTTAGTTAATTTCCATACCATTTCATCCTGTTATTGATTTCTACTTTTATATAACTGTGGTCAGAAAAGACCCTTGATATGATTTTTTTTTAATTTGTTAAAAGGTGTTTTGTGTGCTTACATATGATCTGTTCTAGAGAATATTCCGCATGCTCTGGAGAAGAATTTGTATTCTGCTGCTGTGGATGGAAGATTCTGTCTGTTGGCTCCATTTGCTCTTTAGTGTAATTCAAGTTCTGTGTTTCCATATTTATTTTCCTTTGTTTGTTCAGTGATTCTGCAGATAAGAGGTCTTGTACATCTCATAGGTAAACTCCTGATGGAGGCAGGCAGAGGAGCAGTTAGTGAGTTCCATCGCCTCGCTTCCCTGCTCCCAGGCTTTCCCAATAACTCAGCATTGCCAACCACTTCAGTATCAACAAGAGAGAAGTGGTCTGTTAGGCAGTGTCCTGCATGGCTGGGGGTGTTAGGTGCTCACACACTATCCTTCTACTTTCCATATGGGAGAAATCATAAGCTGAGGGGCTTCTCTTGGCACTGAGCTGTACCATCCTGGGACAGATGAAGTGAAAGAAGTGAAACTGTACTTTTAATTCTCTTCTGTGCATCAATTTTTGGATTTTATAATGCAAGGATGTGTTGAAACCTCTCCACTGGATTCTTGGACTCCCTTAAGGCAACTTTCATTTGTATAATGAAAGTTGTCTATATTCACGCTATTTCACTTGTCTATATTCACGCTTCTTCAGAAGACAATGGTAGAAAGCCTCTATTGTGGGTCTTGCCCGTAGAATAAGCTACAGTGTTACTTTAAATGTGAGATACAGAGTCATGTGTCAGTATATAAAGGTCAAACCTTACTGGACCTAAAGGCAATATTGACAGATCATGCTAGAAATTATTTGTGATAAATGGTAAACTTATTTATGATTAATTATATTTATGTGAGGTGAACTTTGAAAACAGTTCTTAAGGACTTCTGGGCTTTTGAATATTTACTGAAAAAAAAAAATGTGATAAAACCTCCCTTGTTTCTATATTCTTACACTGAAAGAGCTTATTTATTTACCTGAAAATTTACATACGATAGTTTGAAAAAGTTAAATAACATTGGTTTTGGAGAGTGTAAGTGGGAATAAATGATGATGGTCTTCAACTGAACAAAAGAACAAATAGTACTATATACAATGAAACGTGAATCAATATAAAGTGACTAGATTTACATACTGCAAATTTGATTTCCCATAAAATAACATTTAAGCTATTTTTTGTTTGTTTATTACCAATCCCTTAATGTAACCAAAACATTCCTTACACATTCATTGTACTGTAAACTTCTCTCTTTAAATGTGCTCTTTTATATGCTTTCAAAGTTTTATTTACTATAAAATTTGGATCATTTAATTGGGTAGTAGATAATCTTGATGTCATAAAAATCAGGATAATATTTAAGAATGTGTTTGGCTTTTTTTGCTTTCATATCTTTTTATTTAAAAATTTTAGAAAGTCAGTGCTCACTCCCATAGAGGAGAATGCGCAGAAAAGCAACTGTCTACTCCCATCTACGTCTCTTCTTCCCATCATAATATTTTTTAAGTTTATGCTTAATCTCAGATCTTTCAATCAATGAATAAGATACATGTTTTCAGCATCCCTTATATCTATGGTGTGATTTTAAGTATTTAATCAACCCATTTCAGAGAGCAGATTTCCATGGTGCCAAAACTGTTATACACTAGGAAAGTATGCTGTATTAAAATAGTTATTGGACCAACTAAAATTAAAAGTTACTTCCATCTTTCCTTTTTTTCTTAAAACTAGGAAAGTTAATATTCTTAAATAGAATTGTCTTTTTTCTACCTGAATCCTTCATTCTTCTAAAGCTCATCAGAATTACATATATCCTTCAAAGTGTAGCCAAAACACTACCTTCACAATTGAGCATCCTCTGACTTTTTTATAGAAGCAATCTCTCTCTCCTGAAAACTGGAAACACTATCTGTTCTCCTCTTACACTTTTTGCTTTGTGGCACAGCAGTATATGTTAGTCCCTACCTTCTTTTTTGAAAAGTAAATTCCTTCATTGTGTGGTTCCATCTTATTCATCGCTGAACGGAAAAATTATATAGGGATTAAGTGTCTGTGGTCTGGAGATAGACATATTTGTGTTTAAAGTTTACCTAAATTTTATAAGATCATAAGATTAAGATTAAGCCACTTCCATCTTCATCTTTAGAAATATGTACTTTCTTCACTGAGAAGTCGGTATAAAATTCTTAGCATGGTAAGCACTTAAATATTTTTAGCTGTTGTTATTGCTTATATCACTTCCAGATAATAGAGTGCATATCATATGCAGAGCAATTAAATTCAACTAGATAAATGAAATACATTTTGTTCTCTTTCTTTACAAGTACTACTTCTTGTACTGTTATTCTAAGAATGATTAATCTCTCTATTTTTGGTAGTATCCCTATCTCCTTATTATCAAGATAACAGTATTTATTGGGCTTTCATAGGGCTTAGGAAAGTATATTAGAATTTTGAGAAGGGAAATATTATGAAATGTTGCCTTACTTACCACTATAATTTGGTTTTGTCATCTCACTAGAAAACATGAAATAATATTATTGTTTAAAGTATGACTTTCTCTTTGCATCATAACAATTTACAAGATGTATTTAAAGAGATAGGAATATTTGGTTATAAGCATTTATGATACACACTAATAACTAATAATTATTATATTATCATTCTTACTAGATGAAATAAATAAGATAGTTAAAATGGAAACATATGCTCTAAAGGTCTTGTCATTATAAATCAATAACAATCTCAGCCCAATATGCCATTCAAAAAATGAGAGCAAAATATTATGAGCACAATGATCCTATTTTTTCACAGAATTGTAAATAAAGAACCAGTTATCTGAACACTAATGCAGAATTTGTTGCTACTTTTTTATAGCATTAGTTTCTTATGTATGGCATTCCATAATAGTAATCATAGTGCATGTGGAATTTAAACCCATGTTTTCACGTATCACACTTACAAATCATACGTGTTTTCTTTAGTGAATTCCTTACTAGTCTAATTTTTTTCTTAATGAACATAAATGTATTTGGCTAATGATTATAGAAGCTGGGAAGTTCAAAATCATGGGCTGACATCTGGTGAGGGTCTTTTAGCTTGTCATTCCACAGCAAAAGCAAAGGTGGAAGGGAAAAGAATATGCAAGAACAAGAGGGAACTAAACTTGTTTTTACAATAAACTCACTTTGAGAATTAATGGAATTAATTCTTTCATGAGGGTGGAGCCCTCATTACCTAATCGCCCATCAGTAGGCCCCATCTAACAACACTGTTGCAAGATTCCAACACATGAACTTTCAAGGACATGTTCAAACCATAGTAAGTAGTAACCTGTCAATATCCTTTACAGGAGAAGAGCAAACATTGTAAACAGCAACATAAAGCACTGAGGTTGAACACATGGGAGAATTTGATCCAGAGAGAGGGGAATATCATGGACTAATCTCTGAAAGCAGATTTATTTTTAATGAGAGAGACTTCAAATTAATGGTTCCTAAATTTGATGTGCATAAAAATTGTCTGGGGAACTTAACAAAACTGCAGATTTCAGCAGAGATTCCTGTTTAACAGTCTGAATTATTATTACATTTATGTTCAGAAATCTGCACTGCTGTAAGTTCCTATAATTATTCTGACATTGGTGGGTGATCTCTGGCTAACATATGGAATAAGCTACTACAATAGATGGTTTTCCTTGCATGACCTCATGTTTAGGATATAAGGAGGCTGTGGGATAGACTATATGTCCTCTTTAGCCTTTGGGTCAATCTCAGATAGCTACTGGACAGCAAGACAACTCAATTCAAACAAAGCCTCTCCTGGACACAATGAAAATTTAATTAGCCTAGTTATTTTTTTTATTATTATTTATGATTCATTGAGGGTACAAAGACTTAAGTTACACTGGTTGCAGTTGTCAGGTAAAGTCCCTCTTGTAATTGTGTCCTGCCCCCAAGAGGTTTGCCATACCCTGTGAGGCCCCATCTGGCTCCCTCTTTCCCTCTCCCCAGTCCCTCATTCCCTTAACTCCCACCTGTATTAAATCATCTACTGCCTTCATATTAGAATTTAGTACATTGGATACTTGCTTCTCCATTCTTGTGATGATTTTCTAAGCAGAATGTGTTCCAACTCAATCCAGGTTTTATTAACCTGGTTTTAAGATACAGGTTTTTAGGTGTTTCAGAATCAGGATTAATCTTTTAAAACCTCACTTAATCATCACCTGTGTACCATTCCCTGTACTGCAAACATCCTGAAATATCTTTAACTAACAAAACATACCAGCACAAAAACAATAAATAATAAAATCCCCTTCTTTCAACCTGTGTCATGCCTGACCCCTTGTATTGCTCTACCTTCCTTTATAGATAATATCATTAAAGTCATTGTCTTACTCCATTTCTTTCCAATTGTAATGATCCAAGGCAGCAAACTTTTAGTATTCATTTTAATTAAACTCTCTCTGGCATTTAACACTGCTGGCAATTCCTTTTTGAAACTATCCCTTCCCTACTCTTCCATGATCCAACTTCTTTGAATGTTCCTTCTGCCTGCCACTTAAATTCTGATGTTGGGTATACTCTGATCTTAGCTTGCTTCACTTCCCAATCTGTATGTGTTCTCTGGGTAAACCCTTTGTCTGTCTTCAAAAATTAATCCCATGGGTACATGTAAGTCTAGCTATTTAGTGCACTTCACCTGATATCCAACAGACATACCAAATTCATCATGTACAAAAATAAGTTCATCAACATGACACTCAAAGCAACCCCTTCATATCCTCTACCTTTCTTTCCCTTCCATGCCCTCACCTCCAGGTAATCTCCAAGTTCTATTGCTTTTACTTTCCTTTATCTTCTTCCTCCTTCACATTAGTTCAAGCTCTAAGTCTTTCCTGTTTGAAGCACTATGATAATCTCTAGGTTTTCACCTTCTTGTAACCCAAGACTACAATCCATTCCCCACTGAGCTACTGTAAAGGGTTTCTCAAAGCTGATCATGTTTTAAAAACTCTCCCACAAATTTCCATTGCTTACAGGATAAAGTCCAAATGTCTTAAGATGACACATAAGCTGCTGGTTTTCCTAACCATGCCAAATTTACCTGTTTATACATTTATTCAAGCAGTTTCCTCTGCCTGGAAATCTCTTCTTTGTACATTTAAATTTATCCAATGTACTCAGCCCTACTATGAAGCTAAACTATAGCTTTCACATGAAGGCTATAACCCAACTATACCTCAAGACTATGAGAAAAGGACCAAGGAATGGGAAGGGAGTGGGGAGGTTTGGGTGGAGGGAGGATGATGGGTTGGGCCACATCTATGGTGCATATTTTTATCTGTAATAAAAAAAAAAAAATTAAAAAAAAAAAAGAATACCTGGCCCATTGTAAGTGTCAATAAATGTTGGATGAAATGTAAAAAAAATAATAATAATAATAAAATAAAAAGATGGAGACTTTAAAAAAAAAAAAAAACATGTTCAGTCCATTAAATAGAAAGAAAATCAGGGATTTTTTATTTTCATTTCTCTGATGGTTAGGGATGATGAGCATTTTGTCATATTCATTAGCCATTCATCTGTCTTCCTCAGAGAAGGTTCTGTTCATGTCTCCTGCCCAGTGGCAGATGGGATTGTTAGCTCTTTTTATGTTGATTAATTTGAGTTCTCCATAGATCCTACTTATCAAACCTTTGTCAGATTCGTACCATGCAAATATCTTTTTCCATTCTGAAGGTTGTCTATTTGCTTTGATTATTATGTTCTTAGTTGTGCAGAAACTTTTCAGTTTAAATAGACCCCATTGGTTAATTTTTGTTGTCGTTGCAATTGCCATAGAAGTGTTCTTCATAAACTCTTTTCCCAGGTTGACTTCTTTAAGAGTTTTCTTATTTTATTTTTTAAGACAGGATCACACTATGTTGTCCAGGCTAGTCGTAATATCCTCTAGAAATCTCCAAGTGATCTTCCCTCCTTAGCTTTCTAAGTAGCTATGATTTATTTTTAAATGAAAACCAGACTAATTTCAAACATCAATGAAATGGCATGAAGATAATTTAAATATACATATTATCACACAACATCTGTTTGCAAGGTATATTAGAAAAATAGAAAAAGCAGGAAGTACATTATCTATTTCACTTTTATTGAATTATAGAGTACACATAGCTTCTTTCATCATATTAGGAAACTAGCAGCTTAAAATGATCAACACATTGAACAAAAGATTACATAAGAAATTTAGTTGTGATTCCTAAGACATATGGTTTGGTGTTAAGATCTTCCATAACTTCTTCTATTATATGTGCCATATTCAAAGCATTGCTAAGCCTAGGCAATTTTATCATGATTCACTAAAGTAAGAAGAATTCAAGTTATTGAGCATCTATACATTAAATATCTATTTTATACACAGTATTTTGTCAGAATAAAAACAAGTAAATTATGATCTTTATCTCACTACCAAACCCTTTAGGGCAATGTTTCTCAAAATGTGATCCTGGGATCACCTGCACCAGAATCACCAGGAGAAAGTTTTAAAAATTGAGCTTTTGGCTGGGCACAATGGCTCAGGCCAGTAATTCTAGCACTCTGGGAGGCCAAGATGGATATATTGCCTGAGCTTATGAGTTTGAGAGTAGCCTGAGTGAGAGTGAGACCCCATCTCTACTTAAAAAAGAAAGAAAGAAAGAAAAACTAGCCAGGCATTGTGGCAGGTGCCTACAGTTGTAGCTACTCTGTAGGAAAGAAGGATTGCTTGACCCCAGGAGTTTGAGGTTGCTATGAGCTATGATGCCACAGCTCTCTACCAAGGGTGATAGAGTGAGATTCTGGGAAAAACAACAAAAAAAAATCAGGTTTCTTGCCTTCTCTCACAGACTCAGGGACTCAAAATATTGCAATCTGGACCTTTGAATATCCACTTAAAACATACCCCAGGTTATTTGTATGTGTCCTAAGATTTAAGAGACACTCATCAGTTAAAATCAGCTGAGTTAAAGGGCTTAACCTGATTTCATTAGTAAGTCATGCACTGATGAGTTCTTTAACTACATCCTAGAATGTTAGACCATTGCAGCTAACACAGACCTTAAGAAGTCATTCATCCAGCCACCTCATCATATTCATGAGGAAACTAAAACAAGTGTCCTCATCTTTCTAAAATCACTATTTAAAACAACCAATCATTTATAAAAGGAGAAAATTCCCTGATTTTCCTTCTATTTAATGGATTGAACGTGTTATCCACATATACAGATGGGCTTTTACCTGCTACTTAGGTTTCACAGAGGCAACTTTTCTAAAATACACAATGAGATTTTTCCCCCTAATTTCTCAAGTTATAGTTATCAGTATATTGATAAAATAATATTTTAATTAATAATAAGGTTACTTTATTTGGAATCTATGATCCTGGAGAGCTTCCTTGGGACTACATGTTTGGTCTTTAGGAAGACTACAAACTCCCGAAACTTGATGCAAAATACAGGATATTTATGTCCTTTGGATGGGGGACTCATCCAACTAGAGTCTCAAGGAGCGATATGCATCAAAAATAGCTGTACACCATTATGAAATAGAAGACTAGGAAAGCAATATGCAGAAAATTCATTCTAGGGATGTTGCCAGTGAAGACTGGAAGACCTTCTGTTTGATTAGAGAGAGAGGACGCTGGATCCATTTCCTCATACTCTTCCCCGGGAGAAACATGCCTCAACTGTCACATGGAAAAATCCTGGCAAGCGGATTCCCACTAAAGCACTAATGACAGATGATGGGTTAACATAGTACCCATCTCATTGGTTGAAATCTTTCCCACTGAATCCACACATAACTCTTCTCACTGCTAATTGATCAGAATTGGTACATGTGGTGGAACAATTTGCCATCCCTAATTTAATTCAATCTCTCTCATTTCAGAGATGAGAAATTTGAGGCCCAGAAAGAGGAAATGACTTGCCTGAGGCTAGTAGGCAAGTTTGTGTCAGAGCCTGGCCTAGAAGCCAACCCCTTTTGGCTCTTAGTAAAATGCAGGCAAACAGACAAGCACTGAGACCTCATCCTCCCTCACACTGCCTGAACCTCGTTCCTCTCCTGCTCTCATCAAGCTATCTTCCTATTGTCTGCCATCTTGGCTTGATGATAATTCCCATTCCAAATGTCTCACATTTTTATTTCAAAGAAATAGTGGACTAAGTCTATGAAATATTTTTAAAAACTAAGGAATGTGTGAAAAATATATGTCTGAAAAAGTGAAAGGGAAAAGGGGGTCTCTGGTATTGCTGCTTTGCTTTTTTAAGAAAAAAAAAATGGGAGCACTTAATGGGCACAATGTTGGGGGACACAGCACACCTCCGGGGGCAGGACAAAACTACAACAGGGACTATACCTAACAAATGCAAACATTGTAATTTAATTCTTTGTAGACTCAAATTAGCCCAAAATAAAAAAAAGAGAGAGAGAGAGAGAGAGGAAATGGATCAGGCACAGTGGCTCATGCCTATAATCCTAGGGAGGCTGAGGTGGAAAGAATGCTTGAGGCCAGGAGCTTGAAACCAGCCTGATCAAGAGCAAAACCCTGTCTCTACCAAAGATAGAAAAGTTAATCAGGCATGGTAGTACATGCCTGTAGTCCCAGCTACTCAGGAGGCTGAGGTAGGATGATTGTTTGAACCCAGGTATTTGAGGTTGCTATGAGCTACTATGATGCCATTGCACTCTAGTAAGACTCTGTCTAAAAAAAAAAAAAAAAAAAAAGACTACACAAGGTGATTGCACAGGGAACCATATCCTCTGAGATAATGTATAGACAAGCCAGACTGCACATTCCATATTGTACCTCCTGTTCTTTTCCCATGGCTATAATTTTAGTTATATTATAACCTCATACATTTGTTATTCTATAAAAGCTAGGTTTACCTGCTCACTTCTCAGCACATTTTCTTCTTTTCCCTTTTTCATTCCTCCTCCTTCTCTCCCCATCACTTTTTTCACTTTTTGCTTTAACCTTTGGATATTAAAGGCACTTGTGAATATGCCTTAGAAGTAAGTTCCTTGAGGGCAATACATGTGCTTGTCTTCCTTGTTCATCTTTGTATTACTTATTTTAGTTCAGTTGCTGCTCAAGGAAAATTTTCTTGCTTGATTTCACTCCTCACTCTTATTTCTAACTTTTCTGGTCATAGTTTCTGTCCTGGAGGAATAGCTTCTTTATGAATTGAAGCATGGCCACTGTCAATTGTGGTATCCTGTTCTTAACCAAAGATGGGTCTATGACTCAGATCTTGCCAATCATATATATCCATTACTCTGTTCCATGTGATTGTTTAAATATAAGTATGTGACCCAAGCTGGGTCAAAGTTCTTCCTAAGATTGCTTAAATTGAGTTATGAAAGAAATTCTACATCTTGGGTAACTCAAAATGATGCTAGTTGATGTTGTCTATTTCTCAGGAAAGAACCTCCTACATAGCTAAAGAGAATGAATGCAATGAAAACAGCCATAGGGAACCCAGCTGTCTTCTCTTCTCTATTCTATAAGTCACATCAGTATCTTTTCAATATTTTAAGATTACTCAAGATAGATTATTGACACTTCAAAAAAAAAAAAAAATACTGACAAATACACTCATAATGCCTTTCCCCAAATCAGTGCTCAATAAAGACTTATGGAAGGGCTCTACTTCCAAATCAGCCTTTTCTACTTTACTCATCTCTGCTTCCTTAGATTTCACCTTACTTCCTGCACAACCTGTCTTCTTTTCTCCTTTGTGAGTAGCTCTTTTATTGCCATTTGCTCTACAGATGTCTTAATGCAAGGTATCAGGGGCAGTAATAAGCAGCAAAATATGTAATACCGAAAAGACATTTCAAGAAAAAAAATATATATTATTTTCGTCAACTGATAAAAAAACAAATGTTGGGGAAGGGAAGGGAAATACATTTTATTTGACCTAAGGACACCCAAAATAATCATTTAGGAATATCATCTGCTCTTAATGATCACATCTTTCCTTCCTGACCTGAGTGGGAATTCAACATTCCACTGCACTTATATCACTGGTGCATTTCTTCAACTCCATAAATACCAAAGGAGCTCACCTTCCTTTGAAGAACACCACCTTTTGGTTTGCCTCCTAGAATTATTATTTTTCATGCTGTATCCCCACAATGGAGTGGGAGGGCTTGAAAATAATATTGTTTATTATTCATAGAGTACAAAAAGAATAGCTTGCCTTGAAGTTTAGAGATAAGGCAATCCTTATAAAATGACAATTTGATTTAAGTCATTCACTCAGGCAAACATGGTTCCTGGAACACCCTGACAAAACCACATAAGAATTAAAGGTCTTGTGATGGATGAGAGAGCAAGATCTAATTGGTGTTTTAATAAATGTATTCTGACTTGGTAATCTACCTAGATTTATCAACAGAAAATCTCCCTGTCTAAAACAAATTACCAAGTTATGGTATAAAAACAATGACAAAAGTCTTGTAATTGGCTGTTGTACAAGTGCTGGCATCAGGAAGACAAACAGGATGCTGGTGTCTAGAATTGTTTTAAAGATGCTGAATAACAGACAAACAAAAGCAAAGAATGAGTTTCCACCATTTTATTATTTCAAATGGTCCCAAGTCAGAGATGTAGCAATTCATAGTCTAACTGAGGAAATTATAGCTGAAATTCAGCAATTTGAAGTTCTGCATTACTTCCAACTGAGCCATCATCTTTCCATGCAGAGTACAGGAGGGAGCAGGCCCTACTACTTTACCTACAAATGGAACAATCACAAATTTTCAGTGGCCACAAGTTGAGGGCTATCAAGAGAAAAAACTCAAATTCCTTGAGTTCTTACTCTGTGCAAAGTACTGTGCTATGTTATTTTAATAATCATAACCCATAGCTGCAATAGTTATTATTACTTTGTATTAATAAATGAATTACATGAGGTTGAGGATGGGTAACTTGGTCAAATTCATATATGAGGGAATAAACATTTCCATTTTTGGAATATCCCAAGTTTGAGGCCAGAGTAACCTAATTCCAACGTCTATATCATCTCCATTTAAAAACTATGTTTTAGCTGTGGGAGTATGCTTTAAGACAATAGTTCTCAAACTTGGCTATGACTAAGGATCACCCATGTAGTATCCTTGATAGTATCTTGGCTGTACCCAATGGCAATGATATCATTATCTCTGGGGATGATACCAGGAATCAATATTTCTTAAAGCTTCATAAAAGATAAATATGCCCACAAATTTTGTGAATCTAAGAAGTATCTTATCTTCTTCAAGTCTTTCTATTAATTGGCTAGGATTATATTTAAGAGCACACAATACTTCAGAGAAGTCAGAAAACATAGGGAGGAATTGTTTGGGGTTGCTGGTACTCCTCTGAAGAGCAACAGATCAGCGTATGACCATGGCCTCAAAGAAGTAGGAGCACTAGAAGATAATAAAGCCCTGAAAATACTGAATCTTGAGTAGGAGATCAAGATAATCAGCCTCCTTTATTCAACAAGCAACCTCTTCTAAGTTGGGAGTTCATTTTCAAATAATTTTTTCTAAAACTTTTCCCAATGTGACTGGGTAAGATTATCATGAATCCCATTTCCTAGAACTTAGAGCTCTCTTGCTACCGAGCATACTCAGCTATATGCTGCCATTGAACAATCACTAATCTCATTATAAATGAGGCCAAAGTGTTCCAGTAACAGGGAATAGAGAATACAGAAGACCTAAGAGGGGAGCAAGCTTATCACATGTCTATATAGGAGATAGTAAAATGGCCAATATTTTTAGATGGACAAAATATGCTAGGGTTTGAATGTCCCCTCCAAAATTCATGTTGAGATTTAATTGCCATTGTGATAATACAACAGGTGAGACTTTTAACAGGTGATTAGGTCAGGAGGGATCCACTCTCATGAATGACTGAATGAATGCTGTTAGCATAGGAGCAGGTTAGTTACTGAGGAAGCGGATTCCCAATAAAAGGATAAATGCAGGGTGGGGGCTGCATTTATCCTTTTATTGGGAACCCACTTCCAAAATAACTAACCTGGACCCACATACCAAGTAGCTCATCCTTTCTGCTATAGGATGACCCTCACCAGTAGCTCATCCTTTCTGCTATAGGATGACCCTCACCAGTAGCCAATGCCATGCTTTTGGACTTCTCTGTCCCCAGAACCATGAGCCAAATAAATTTCTATTATTTTTAAATTACCCAGTGTGTGATATCTGTCAAAGCAGCAGAAAAAAGTCTAAGACAAATGGTTATAGCTGAGATTACAGAGGTGCGCAACAGCTAAAGCAAATTTCTTGAAGACCAAGGCCTTAGATGAATTAATCTGAGGAGCCATGGGAGGATTTAATACTCATTCGTTTATTATAAAACAGAAGAACATAAATCAGCTTGCCCAGCAAGCCATGAGAAAATGCCCCAGAAAACCACTCCTTTTTGATTTTATTATGTGCCATTCTCCTCCTTGACCTACTCTAGCAACACCAGGCTTCTTTCTGATCTTCAAACACAACATGCTCCTTACCACTTCAGGGCATTTGGGCTTTTCTCTCTGCTGAGAATCATTTTTTTCTTTCATTTGCCATAGTTGGCTCCAGCTAATCATTCAGGTGACTCAAATGTCACAATCTTAAATGAATATTACCTCTGCATGTTTATAGGTCTACTTCTGCCATTAAATATGCAAGACAATATGCAAGACAATATGCAAGACAAATGTTCTTGTTGGTCTTCACCTGGTAGATTCTCACAAAATACTTGAGTGAACTACTTTATAAGTTTCTTCAGTTAGCACCATGATAAGATTGCTTTCACCTCCTAACTTCCATTTGGTGGTATATATTGATTTTTGTTATCTAATATTTTCTCTTAGCATTAGAGTATTTTCCCATATCATTAGATATTCTTATTAAACATGTTTTATCTTAAATGGCAACATATTTGAATATGGAATACTACAGTCCACTTAATAAGTTCCCTATTGTGAAGTATAAGGCTCTTCATTCCACAGCTATAAAAACTTATTTATTGCTAATGCAGTAAACAGAAATAATGAGAGAATTCAACTTCTGATGTAGTTGAATACTATCACACATTTTCCCTAACCCGATATTCAAACCAATCACATAGGGCTGTACTATTTGGAGACAGATTTGGGATGGATTTGTGCCAAGCAATAAGAATAAATAGCACTTGGTGGAATTTTTCAGTACAGCCTGTTGTATTTTTCACAGAAATAGGGTGGCATAAATACTTCCACTTGTGGATCTATTTGAAATTTTAAAAATGTAGATGTTCTAACTTTCAAGCTGTTTAAGTAAGTGGGAAGATGAGTACATGGCATATACCACTCCAATTCCCAAGTCAACATGCTCTCAAAACAGTAACATTTTGAAATCAACAGCTTAGATATCCTGATTCTGGGATTTATTTCATTAATGCTAGACCACAGTCTTGATAATTATCAGCTCAGCAAAGCTAAAGGCACTTTCTAGTTTACATACTAAGCAACACAGAGTTTAGCCACACAACTTGTTTCTACTTTCACATTCTCTATTTGTCACCCAGAAAGCAGATATTTTAGACAACATTTAACAGTCAGAGAATATAACAAGTGGATGAGGGACATTGATTGAAATTCTACCAGTGGGCCCATGCCAGGATTTTGAGTAATGTCCCACTACACACGTGGACAAATATTTTCCTACCTAGGGCCTTTATGGCTGACTTGCCAGTCCAGGGTCTACATGCCTTTCAACACAAAAAGGTAAGGTGACTTAAGTCCTATTTGCTATATCAACTTATTTTGGATAGTATAAGGTATTTTTCATTACTTTGTCTCCCAGTTCCTTCCTGAGATCCTCATGGCTGACTCTGGTGGGATGAAGAACAAGTCTTCTCTTATTCCTCATCTTCATCACTGTTCCTATAGCCAATGCCCATGTGAAGTATGCTGGCTCTGGAGGTGCCCAAAGCTGACAGTTGTAATGCCTCTGCCACACTCTCTCATTTAAGCCTTTGAAAAACAAATTCATTCAGCTCTGGGTCACCCTCTTACCCTACAGGCATTCAAACTGCATCTACGGATATAAATGGAATACTGTCTTGTTTTAAGCTCAAGTCAAGGCATATATAAAAATATTCTTTTCTACTTCTTTATCCATCAAAGAGCAGCCCTCTTCTAAGTCAACCCATACAAATAGATACCTGACTGGCTTTCCAAGCCAATAGACTATCCCATAACCCAACTGTAAATACAGGCTGGACTCAAGGAAACATCTCTTAGTGCAGGTCATAAATCACCTTTTTTGCAAGGTAAAGTACAAGGTATTCACTTTGAGAATATAGGGTATATGATTTTTGAGAATCTAAGTCAAGAATGACCTACAAAGTTAAGGACACAAAAATTCTTCATGTATATTCTCAGCAAGATCTTCCAATTAAAAATAAGTAAATAAGATAGAATTAGACTTGCCCTGTGGCCTGTCACGCTACAGCTTGGAAAAGGTCTAAGAAACTAGAATAACAAAGTGAAGCATAAAACCACTGAGATGGAGGAGCAGAGAGAAGCTTGGGATGCTAGAATAGAAAATGGCTAAAGCAGATTACATAAATCTGATTTCCTCTGCTCAAATTCTTTCCATTGGGTTTGAGATGATTTATATCAAGCATAAAATTCACATTCAGAGGGAAATCCAAACTGATGCCACAAATAAAGTTATCTGTGAGGGTTATCTGTGAGCACAGGATAGTCATTTTTGCCCCAGTCTGCTTCCTTTGATACATTCTCTGGGAATATCACTCTCCAGGATACATTAAGCTGCAATAAGCAAGGTGTTGTCTCTTTGGTTTTATCAGCCTTTGAGCAAAGGCCTGGGTCACACTCAAGGTCTG
The DNA here is from genome assembly GCA_963574355.1 of Loris lydekkerianus. Taxonomy (NCBI): domain Eukaryota; kingdom Metazoa; phylum Chordata; class Mammalia; order Primates; family Lorisidae; genus Loris; species Loris lydekkerianus. The sequence continues at coordinate 19,810 of CAUYPK010042747.1, read as the reverse complement.
ACGATTAAGTTTACAGACTTGACACTGTGCACTTATGTTGGCAGCATTGTACAAACCACTGGGAAGATTTCATAACCTTGGTTTATTAATGTCTCATGGTTATGTCTGTGTTGACATGTGGCTGTGTCTTGCTGGGGGGAGTTCATTCTTGTTATTGCATGTTTTGTGTATTGTAAGAATGTCAAAGTTTGAATTAGAGCAATGAACAAACATTCATAAATTTCTTTTTAAATTTGGCAAGAGCGGAAGTGAAATCAGGGACATATTAGTCTAAGTTTACAGGAATAATGCCATGAAGAAAATGGCAGTGTACATATGGATTAAATATTTTTCTGAAGGCAAAGAAAGCATCACTGATGAAGAGAGGTCAGGGCAGCCAGTAATGAGCAGAACTGAGGGAAAGAATGCAAAAGTTCATCAAAATTGTACATCAAAATTATCAGCTGTGAGAAGCATAACAGACTAAGTAACATTGATAGATCAAGAAATAGTTAGAAAAATCTTAACTGAAAATATTGGCCAACAACTCATGGCTCTTGCATCACAATAATGTACCAGCTCACATAGAACTATCTGTAAGTGATATTTTAGCCAGTAAATAAATAACTATATTGGAACATCCTCCCTACTCATGTGATCTGGCTCTAAATGACTTTTTTGTTTACCGGAAGACAAAGAAAATACTGAAAGGAAGACATTTTGATGACATTTAGTACATCAAGGGTATTATAACAACCACTGTCATGACCATTCCAGAAAAAGAGTCTCAAAATTGCTTTGAAGGGTGGACTAGGCACTGTCCTCAGTGAATAGCTTCCCCAGGGGAATATTTCAAAGGTGACCATAGTGATATTCAGCAATGAGGTATGTAGCCCCTTTTCTAGGATGAGTTCATAAACTTAATTGTCAGGTTCCATATAGGCACCCATAAAAGATGCAGCAGGCTATTAAAGAGTATTCCCTTCCCAAAATGAAAATTAAAAGTAGCTCCCCTTCATGAGAACGCCTAAATACGGATTCAGTTCCCAGTCCCTACAAGAAAACTATAATTGTTCTATTTTAAACCATGACCTCTAGAGCAGAAAAATGCATGCACATGTGCACACACATGTTTTAAGAAATTACTTTGGAGTCATCTTTTTTTCCTTCTTCTTCCTTATCTCCCAGATCCAAATAGTTATCAAGTCTATCAATTTCACTTTCTAAATATCACCATAATCTGCCTCTTTTCCCTTTATCGTCATTACTATTGCATTATTTCAAAGTACATTCTCTCACTGAATGATCATAGCAGCCTGTTAACCAGGGGGGTGGTTATAGTTTACTGACATCTAGTGAGTAAAGGCCAAGGACTCTGCTAATCATCCTATAAAAAAAGCACAATATAAACTCTCACAATAAAAAATTATCTGACCAAAAATAGTGCTGAAGTTGAAAAACTTCACATTAGAATATAAGCATCACAAGGCAAGAAATTTATCTTTCTCTCAACTGTATCACCAGCATAAAGAATGGCACTTGCTATATATCAATAGTAAGCCTTCAAAGTATTATTGACTATATTAATGAATGGTAAAAGCAAATGAAAGAACTATATAAAAAGTAATTTCCCTTCTGCCTCAGGACTTCTTCCTAGGTTACTTCTTACCTATGCTTCTGGCTCATCAGTTACCCTGGTTACATTAACCTACATTTGTTTTATCACTATATTTCTACTTTTTATCTATCCAGGGGACATAATCAAAAAAAGCTATAGTTACCTTGTCTAACACAGTAGTCACTAGCCACACATAGCTATGTAAATTCAAATATAAATTACTTTAAATAAAATCAAAACTTCAGTCAGTTCCTCAGTCAAACTAGCATTTCAAGAGCTCATAGCCACATGTAGTCAATGGCTAACAAATTAGAAAGAATAGGTATGTTTCCACTTTTGCGAAAAGTTCTCTTGAACAATGCTAGTCTATATGGATCATATGGGTTATTCCTTCACCATATCCATGAGTATCAACTAGAAATAAAAGGCATCCTTCCTCCAGCCCTGACTCCAGGGATATTACCCTGACTCTAGCAGAAGAGAAAAAAAAGACATATGTTTAGTAACTATATGGGAGATTTCCTATTTCACTTAGACATACACAAAGAGAAATATGATTGAGTTGGCCACAGTATACCTTGTTTGTCAAAGGCATTCTCTACTGGTTTAGGGGGGAAGCTGAAAAATCGCTTAGGGGCACAACTTCTTGCATATTTTTGTGTTTTGGCCACAAAGGAAAAAGCTGGCAAAGTAGGCTAAAGGGTGATCTTAAAACCCAGCAACACAATTCAGAAAACGCTGCATGCGTCAAAGTACTCTGTTAACCTTTCAGGAACTAGTTGAAAAAGTAGTATGAGATGTAGATGCCTGAGGGGAGCAGACTGCCAACAGTATTGGGTAGTTTCCTCCAAAATATGTTGGAAACTGAGCAAGGAACATGTGTCAGTTAGGCACAGTGGAAACAATCTTTAGCATGATGACAAAAACAGTACTTTAAACAGCAAAGTATCTTGATCTGACTGCATTAAGAAGATTCTTGCAGCTACAATGAGGAAAACAGCAGTGGAAAACAAGACAGGATACAGAGAGATGATCAGCTGTATAACTAAAGACAGGGTGGTGCAATGTAATGAACAGGGACTTTGGAGTCAATGCATCTGTGTTCCAAACATAACCATGATGTCAATGGGTTGTAAACACGAAGGTGACTTAACCTCATGGTACGTCTCATGTACATTGGAATAATGATTCTGTGGTATTGTTGTGCAATTCAGAAATAGTACATACACCTCTTCTTCAGCATGATCAGGCACACAGAAGGTCTGTTAATGGAAAATGTTTTTATTATTAAAACATTTGTCATCTTACCCTCCTTTTTCCCACTTGTTAATTGGAGAAAAAAAAATGGTTCCCTATGTTTTTTCCAGGATTGTAAAAAGCAAGAAATGGCAACAATAAAAGTACTTTAACTTACCTATTTATCTAAGGCTAACTGAATTTTAACAAGAGTGTCAAGAACATTGAATGAGGAAACAGGAGTCTCTTCAACAAATTATAGTGGGAAACTGGATATACACATGCAAAAGAATAAAGTTGGACTCCTACTTTATACCATGCCCCATAATTAATTCACACAGATCAATGACCTAATATACAAGAGCTGAAAGCAAAAGCTACTTTACCAGATTTTTCCTTTATGGCCCAAACAACAAGAAAACATAGGGGTAAATCTTCATGTCCTTGGATTTGGCAATGGATATGATAACAAGAGCACAAGCAACAACAATAAAAATAAAAATAAATTATACCTCATCAAAATTTTAAAAAAAGTATAAAAGACATTATTAAAAATAGTAAAATAATCTATAGAATGAGAGAAAATATTGCAAATTATCTATTTGACAAGGCCCTAACGTACAGAATATATATTCTTACAACTCAACAAAAAGACAAAACCAATTTAAAAATTATCCAAGAACGTGAATAAACATTTCTCCAAAGAAAACATACAAATGAAAAGATGCCTAATTTTATCAGTCATTAGAGAAATGCAAATCAAAATCATAATGAGGAACTACTTCATATCCACTAGTAATGCTATAAGAAAAGGTTTTAAAAGAAAAATAGTAAGTCTCGGCAAGGATGTGGAAAAAGGAATTCTCCTTCATTGGTGGTAGAAATGCAAAATTCTCAGTCACTCTGAAAAACAGTTTGGTAGTTCTTCAAAAAGTTAAATATAGAATTACCACGTGACCCTGTAATTCTGTCCCTAGGTATGTATCTAAACAGCTGAAAACAGGTACTTAACAGGATACTGCACACACATATTCATAGCAGCATTATAAATGAAAACCAAATAGTAGAAATAGCCCAAAGGTCCAACAAAAGATAAATGGATAAACAAGTTATGGTATGTATGTGTGTGTGTATATATATATACACATACACACACACACACACACACACACACACATATATATATATATATATATATATATATATAATGGAGTATTATTCAGACATTAAAAAGGAATGAACTGCTGATACATGGTTACAGGACAAGTGAACCTCCAGAAAATTATTAAGGAAAAAAGCCATACACAAAAGGTCACATGTAGTATGACCCCATTTATGGCAAATATCCAAAGTAAATAAATCCATAAAGACAAAATGCGGATTGGTGGTTTCCAGGGGCAGATTGGAGGAGGAAATGGGGAGGAGTTGCTTCATGGGTGACAAGTTTTACTTTGGAACTACAAAAAAATTTTGGAAATTGATAGAGGTAGTGGTTATACAGAATCATGACTGAATCATCTGCTTTAAAATAGTTAATTTTATGTTACATGAATTTCACCTCAATTCTTTAAAAAAGTAAAAGTGCCTTTTCATCTATAAAATTCAAAGCCAACTCAATTCCTCAGCAGAGAAACAATAACTTGAACTGATAATACCTGTAAGAAAAACACCTCTGTTTGGTTAATGCTTCTCTGTTCTTCAAAGAACTATGCCTCATTCAATTTTCATAACATTCTCCTGTGAACCTGAGTCTTAGAACGAGATGTTACAACTTGTCCAAGTTTGGGAAGAGCCCAGACTGACTGTGGGCTATGACTCTTCCACATTTTCTATCTTATAATTCATCCATAACTACTTATTTTAGCATAACAGTTCACTCAATAATAAAGAAGGCATTCCTATACCTATATTTTTCTTTGAAACATTTGAGTTAAGAAAAAAACTGAATATTTTGAGATAGGTGGACCTAGGTTGCTTTGCTACTGCTACTAACTATCTGGACAACACTAAGGATGTTATTCAGGGCCCTTACTGTATAACAGAAGACATAAATGTGTCACCTTCATAGACTTGGGAGGATTAAAAGGATAACATAGAGAATGTGGTCAATAAGTGATACATAATAGTAATAAAATCCTTTCACTTATTCTGTATTATAAGAACATCTATATAGTCATAAAATTTCTAACAGGAAATTCAATGTCTTTTCTCTTCATACCCAATTACTGTGCAGCAGGTGGTTTTTCTTAGGATTGACGCAGGAAATAACTGAGGTTTTTTTTTTTTGTTTTTTTTTTTAGGTGTCTTGGGATTAGCAGCTTCCAGTTTAAATACGGCCTTGCAGTACTTGCTGTCAAAATCATAGTAGATAGCAGCAGTAGAGGAGTTTTATATTTTATAAAACATTTTGAATCCATATTTTCAAGGTTGATCTGTTTAATAACTGTGGAAAATCAGAAGGTCTAAGGTAAGTGGCCCTATTCTTCAGAGATGGACTTCCTCAAAATCAAATAGTCAAGAGTTTTCCCATACATCAGGATTCTTTTCACAATTCCTCAACGCTTGGCTCATGAAAATGCTAAGTCTGAAAGAAGTTTTAGCTTCAAGAGTCACTTAAACTATGCCACCAGGTCCTAGTCCCTCCCATCCCTTGGCTCGGCTCTGCTCCACAGTGACCCCATCCTCAGACTCCATGGATGACAATGGTTGCTGCTGTGGCTTGCAGGTGTCAACCATGAAGCATGTGTGGGAAACTTGATCCCAATGTGGCAGCATTAGGCCCTAATGTGGCCAAATGAGTGGTGCTTGGTATGTAGAGGCATCGCCCTCATTGGTGGATTTGTGCCTTTATCACTGGAGTGGGTTTCTTATCATAAGAGCAGGTTCCTTACAAAAGGATGAGTTCAGCCCCCTCTCGCTATCTTTCTCCCCCTCTCATCTGCTGCCATAGGAAGACACACCAAGAAAGCCCTTACCAGATACCAGCACTAGATTCTGGACTTCCCAGGCTCCAGAACTATGAGAAAATAAATTTCTCTTATTTATGAACTATTCAGTGTCAGGAATTCTGTTACAGCCAACAGCTTTGGCCCAACCAATATTTATATTTAAGTTTCACTGTGGAATATGTGCCCTGCCTATCAGCAGTGTGACTCAGGATACCTGGTTCATATCCCTGAAACAATCAATTATTGTGGCCACAGGAATACAAGGCTTTCATTGGCCAGGCCCAAGTCACATGCTCATTTTTTGTTATGGAGGTGTGAAGAGTGACTTCAAAACCTACTGACAAAATTTATAGAGGGGAGTGAATATCTCAGAAGAAAATTGGGATGTAAATAGATGCTGGCCAGCAAAAATAACAAATATCTACTGTTCTGTGACAAACTTTGCCAAAGTTAATGTGGCTAATCTCCTACGCTGGAGGACATGTAGCAGAAAGAAATTCTGATATTTATTCATTCATTTATGCAAAAATCATATGTGAACTGCCTACTTTATGATAAACCCTACGGGGGTATGTAGCATTTTTATACTATCAGTCAGAATCTAGATTTATTTTATAATACTATACAATGTCAACCCAGGGAGAGAAAAATATAAATGAAATAACTAGAGGGGCATTGAAGAAATGATAGTTTATTATGCCTCTGCCAAAACCTTGAAAGTTTGGAAGCAGAGCTAAGTTTTTCTAAATATTGATTTCTATAACTTGTTACTAGATAAATTGCTTTTAAACCTACTAAAAATCTTATAGATGCAAAATGTTTCTCAAGCATATTTACCTGCTGGAGATACTTTCTTACATTTAATTTTAAGGATACAATGGATCCATTAGGTCATCTAGACCAATCCGATCCCTTCAGCTCACAGGTAAGGACTCTGAGATCCACAGAGAGAAAGTAGGGTGCCCAAGACTAGTGTCAGACACCACACTAGGACCTGGATCTGCAGATTCTTAGATTGATGCTTGAGATGGTCAGATGTTTGGCCCCTCCAAATCTCATATTGCCATCCCCAGTGTTGAATGTGCTGCCTGGTGGGAGGTGTTTGGGTTATGAGGCAGATCCCACATAAATTATTTAGTGACCTCCCAAGATAATGAGTGAGATCTTGCTTTAGTACTTCCCACAAGAGCTGGTTGTTTAAAAAAGCATCCTTTACTCACCTTGCAACACACCTGTGCCCCCTTCACTTTTCACCTTGATTGGAAGCTTCACTATGCCCTCACCAGAAGCAAATGCTTTTGTATAGTCTGCAGAACCACTGAACGAACCTTTATTCGTTATAAATTACCCAGCCTTAGGCAATTTATAGCTGCATAAAACAAACTGAGATAATGTTCATTCTACATTACTAATCAGTTAAATCTCTGATGACTTATCCATTCAGAAGAGAGCATTTACACCTTGTGTAAATTATAAACTTTATATTCATTACAAACTAGTACAGATTAAGCTCACAATAGTTCCCCATCTTGACCATGCCCTGAAGAAATTATGTCTGACTGGTGTTATAATAAATACCATACTTCCGGATAACTAATTGATCCTTTTTGTTTTAATCCTTTTTATATTACCTGATTTCCTGTCCCTTCAAGTCAGTCTTACAGACTTGTTAGGGAAGGCTGAAATTTTTTTTTTTTTTTTTTTTTTTTTTGAGACAGAGTTTCACTCTCTCACACCAAGGTGGAGTGCCATGAAATTAGCTTAGCTTACAGCAACCTCAAATCCTGGGCTCAAGCAGTCCTCCTCCCTCAGTCTCCCAAGTAGCTGGGGCTATAGACATCCCCCACAACACCTGGCTAATTTTTTCTATTTTTAGTAGAGATGGGGTCTCAGTCTTCCTGAGGTTGGTCTTGAAGTCTTGAGCTAAAGGGATCCTCCCACCTTGGCCTTTCAGAGTAAGGCTGATAATATTCTCAACAGAAAACTTTGTTAATGCATTCCTAGGGGCAGGGAATACACACACACACACATACACACACACACACACACACACACACATACACATAAATCAACACAAGATATACTGGGCTAGTCCATAAATTAATGAAATTAACAATTTTTTTCAATCTTCAATTCATGCATTTGAAACATTATTAGCCTGTATTAATTTGGTAGGGTTTCTATCCATAACAAAATCCTAAGGGGTGGGTGGCTTAATCAATAGAAATTACCTCTCTCATAGTTATATAGGCTAAAGTCCAAGATCAGGTGTCAGCAAGGTTATTTCTTCTGGGAGCTTCTCTGTGTGGCTTGTGGACAGCTATCTTCTCCCTCTGTCTTCACAGTGTTTCCCCTGTCCGCGCCTTGGTCCTAATCTCCTCTTATTAAGAACACCAGTCATATTGGATTCGGGTCAACCATCATGATCCCATTTAAACTTAATTACTTTTTAAAAAATAATAATATTATTTTTCTTGATCCATAACATATACATATTTTCAGGGTATGTGTGATAATTTAATACATTCATATAATTTGTGAAGACCAAATCAGCATATTAGAATATCCATCACCTTAAATATTTGTCTTTTCTTTATGCTAGAAACATTCTAATTATTCTCTTCTAAATCTTTTGAAATATACAGCAGAGTATTGTAAACTACAGTCACCCTACTGGTCTATTAAACAGTAGCTCTTATTTCTTCTATTGTCAAACTCTATATTTGTATCTTTTATTAAACTTCTCTTTATCCCCCCTTCAACCTTGCCCCTTCATAGCCTCTAATAACTACCAATCTACTTTCTTGCTTCAAGAGATCCACTTTTTAGGTCCCACATATGAGTGAGAATATAAAATATTTGTTTTTCTGTGTTTGGTGTATTTCACTTAACCTGATGAGCTCCAGTTTTATATGTTTTGCTACAAATGACAGAACCTTACTCTTATTTATGGTTGAATAACATTCTGTTTTGTATAAATACCACATTTTAATTGTACATTCATTGATGGGCACTTATTTTGTTTTCATATTTTGGCTATTGTGAATAGTGCTACAATAAACATGAGACTGCAGATATCTCTTCAATATATTGATTTTTTTTTTCCTATTGTATATATACCCAGTAGTGGAAATGCAGGATCAGATGGTAATTCTATTTTTACTCTTCCATAGTAGCCATACTAATTTACATTCTCTCCAACAGTGTAGGAGGGTTTTCCTTTTTCTGTATCCTTGCCAGCATGCATTATTCCCTATCTTTTTGATAAAAGCCATTTAAACTGTGGCAAGGGGTTATCTCATTGTGGTTTTAATATGCATTTCTCAGATGATTAGGATGTTATTTTTTCGCATACGTGTTAGCAATTTGTATGTTATTCTGAGAAATGTCTGATTTTTACACATTTTTAAATTAGATTATTTACTTTTTATTGAGTTATTTAAGCTCCTTATATATTCTGCTAATTAAGCCCTTGTCAGATGGGGTAATTTGTAAATATTTTCTCCCATTCCATGGGTGGTCTCTTCACTTTGTTGATTGTTTCTTTGGCTGTGCAGAAACTTCTTAATTTGATGTTTTGTTATATATGCTTTTAAGGTCTTACCCCAAAAATCTTGGCCCAGACCAATGTCATAATGTGTTTCTCCTATGTTTTCATCCAGTAGTGTCACCTCTTACATTTAAGTCTTTAAACTATTTTGAGCTGATTTTTGTATATGTTGAGAGATAGAGGTCCAATATTCTTCTGCATGAAGTTATCCAGTTTTATCAGCACCACTTATTGAAGAGATTGTACTTTTCCCATTGTATATTCTTGGCGCCTTTTCAAATAACAGTTGGCTGTACATGCTTGGATTTATATCTGAGTTCTTTATTCTATTCCAGTGTTCGATGGGTCTGTTCTTATGCCATGCTAATTGGCTTAATATAGCCTTGTAGTATACTTTGAAGTCAGGTATTGTGATGTTTTCATCCTTGTTCTTTTTACTCAGGACTGTTTCAGCTATTTAGGGTCTTTTGTGGTTCCATACACATTTTAAGATTTTTGTTTGTTTAATTCTGTGAAGAATGCTATTGGTAGTTTGACAAGGATTATGATGAATCAGTAAAGTGCTTTGAGTTGTAATATTATTTTAACAATATTAATCCATGAGCATGAAATATCTTTCTATATTTAGTGTCCTCTTTGATTCTTTTCATCAGTGTATTAGTTTTTTCTTCTATACATCTTAATTATTCTTTTAAAGGCACTATCACTAAGTATAGTCACATTTTGAGGTACTTAAGGCTTCAACATATAATTTAGGAGAGCATAGACCCCACATACTCAGCCCATGACAGAGATGCATTTAGATGTCTTAAGAACAAAGTTTCAAGTTATCAGATATCACAAATTAGCACAAGAAAATTTGTCTGTATTCATAGGCATGATCAAGGCTTTAGGGGGAAAAACATCTCAAATGCTATTTTCCCAACAGTATACTGCCTAGTAGCCAAGCCCCAAGTGCCATGACAACACAGGCTGACAACCTGAGGGACTTAATGCATCAGATTAAGCAGGATAAAGACCAAATGTCACAGAAGTAATGAACAAGCCCAGCATGAATAGCAAAATAAGTTCAACTTGGGACAAACAGGAGGTTGTTACTGGGAATTAGCAAAGTTTGAAAATCCACTGTATTATCTAATGCTATTTGATATATTCCATAAGAAAAATAATAGACCTTCTATGCAAATAGTCCTCTGGAATAATTCTTGTTACATGTGAGATTATATGTGGGGTATTATCATGAAAGTCAAATGAAATAGCAAGGCAGTACTAATCTTCTCTGTGTGCCTTCCATAGAAACAGATTTAATGTATTAGCATCATGGAGAATAAGTAATTTAACAGCTGGATAAAGCAAACAATTTATCCCACTCTGGACCTTATGTCTAAGAAAACACTAATCAAGTCCTTCTTCAGGAACCAGAGAACAGAGGCTGAAGACAGCCTCCCCTCACTTTGCCAGAGCCTGTGCATAGCAAAGCTCAGTCACATTTCTTTGCCATCTCCTGCTTAAAGCTTCTGACTCAGCCATTCTAACTGCAAGACTTCTTGACACATATTCTTTCATACAGAGGCTGCAGCACATTTTAGTACTTCTTCCTAGAACACCCTCACTTGAGTAACAAGGACCTTCTGATCTAATATGAACTGTCACTGTACCACGGAAATCACCCTGAAGTCTCATGTTTGCATTTGATGTCTGTAGCAGTCATACATCACTCCCCTGTTATGGTCCCCAGCATTACATTAAAATGTCCTAATTTAATTGTTTGTCTTCTCCTTGAGAATACAAGAACATCAAGGGCAGAGATTATCTTAACCATTGCCATATTCCCAAAGCCTAACACAGTGCCTGATTCTCATGTTTGTGGAATGATAAGTAGCGCAGTTGTCCCAAGAACTATATCAACGGTTCCTCAATGGGAGCTCCCTGTATAGATGTATCACATATGGAGTCCCTAACCTATAGCAAAGTGTTGTCTCAAGGCTTTTATGACTCTATGAAAAACAGGATTTTATGGAGCACAGCCAACGTAAAAACTTACAGACAGATGTAAAACTAATCTTGGAAATCTGGGTCAATTGTTTTCATTTTACAAAAAGAATAGCTAATGACTAGAGAGTTCTAAGGATGAATACAATTTAATAATGGGAGAGGAGATGGAGCAGAATATAAATCTTTAGACTTTCCGTTCATTCAACCATTTGTTAGCATTATATGTGCCGGGTACTGGAGACATGATAGTGAATAAAAGAAGTAAGGACCCAGTCCTCAAGAAACACACATTCTCCTGAGGGAAGACAGACAACAGAGAGGTAGTAAATGCATCTCAAAATATAACACACGAAAAATGAGAGCTTGAGGCTGTATAGAGGAATCAGGGAGAAGGCTTCTGGGAAGAGACAGCATTAGACCTGCAGTTGAACAAAATATAAGCCATTTGAAGGTCTGGAGGAACAATAAAGACCATGAAATGGGAAAAAGTTTGGAGCACTGGAATAAAAGAAGGGAGATGAGAATGGTGGGAGATGAGAATGCTGGCACAGTCTTACCCTTGTGCCCTGTATTAGCAAAGAGTCTAATCATGTGAGATGAAATTGTAGCCTCAGGTGGGACCACATCTCATAAGGTCCAGTAGGTCATGGAAGGACATGGGGATTTATTCAAAGATGCCTTGATGTACCTCCCCGTCCAAGGCATAGTTCATCAAAGTACAACTCTTTGTTTTTCCCAGTCATTGTGGTATAACTCATATATGAACCAGAGTAAAAAATGTAGACATTACTGTAGCCAATGAGCCAAAGACTCATTTCAAATGAATTTTCTAGAAACGAGAGTAAGGTTTTATAGTGATACATAAACATACTTGTATGAAAACTCATCCTGAGAGCAATCTGATTATAGCATAAGGGCTTAAACCATAACTGTGGAGCTTGGCTTTGCAAATTCCACCAAGTAACAGTGTCCATAATGGTGTCCTATAGAGGATTCTCTCTGCCATGGATATACAGAGCTAGTGATTATTAAGAAAGCTTACTTAAATACCAGGCTTTCTCCTCCTGGTTTTGTGCCTTATCCCAGCTAGATGTTTGTTCAAAACAACAATGGTAAGTAAATATAACTGAGATCTTAATTCCTTCCCTTAAAAATGTCCATTCACTCAAACCTCTAAACTTTTCCTTTATATTAAACATAAATTTAATGAGCTTAAGTGATAAATTTTTAAAGTAATCCTCAATGAAACTATTTTCTGCCTTACCTATTCTAAATATTTTTTGACCTAAAATGTGGTTGATAAATATAGTAAAGCAACAACAATAAAAAATAAATAACATTAGAAAAAATAGAATGAAACCTTTTGAGACTCTGATAGCCTCACACACATGATTCATTGCCCTCCTCTGCTCCCTCCTATCAAAGGTATGGATTTTGCCACGTGAAGCCTACGCAAGGGCCCTGTAGAAGCTTTGCCAAAAATCTTCTTTCTGTTGGTTCATCTAACCTCTAGGGCCAAGGAGACAAGCTCTACAATTAAAGATCACCTAAAAATCCTATCCTTATGCCCTATATTAAAAGTATATCAGGAATAAGATAATTTCAGGCTCTAAATATTAGGAAGTAACAAGTTTTAGAATGAGCAATGAGTTTTCCTCCCTATTTCCATAGACAGGCTGGTGGTAGGTAAGGGGAATATTCTAAGAGAAGCTTTTATTTGTTGGTGTATCACTGACTTAGCTGCAATCACCTCTGTTGAATCCTCTGCCCTTCCTGTTCTAGTAGCCTTAACTTTCCATCTTCCATCAAACCATATTTGCCTCACCATTGGTTGCTGCTGAATGAGCATTGTTGACCAGGCTTTGTGTAACAGGTGCCCACTTGATTATTAGCACCAATGTGAACTATGTGCTGTTGTGAAATGAGATGAACCATAGCTAGTGTATCTGGATTATAAAGAAGGGGGAAATCTTGTCTTTTGACAACTAGGAGAGAAAATGTGTCACTTATAAATGGACGTTTCTAGAATAAACCATTGGTAAAGCATTCAAAAGATGTCCTGCCACAGAGTTCATTTTTAAATTATTTTCTCAATTCAAATCATTAATAACTCTCTGACCTTTAAGGACTATTTTTATTCCCTTCTTGGTACATTGTAACAAACTAACATTTTTCAGTCACAATAAATTTGAAACAAAGTAAAGAACTAACTAGCTGTGCCTCATGATGGGAAAACATAAATCACTGCCTCTCAGCCACTGCCTATGGCTAGAAAAGCCTTTGTCCAAACTAAAACACAGTGAGCTCAATGTGGGCCACCTTTTATCAGGCTGAAATAGCTTTGGGGATTCTCAGGGTGCTTCCTGATTAAGTAAGTCCCACCGTGGCCTGGCACAAGGGCTGGGATAGTCAATCATTTGCTAATGCAAATAGTTTGCCTCTTCACAAGGGACTTACAACATCATTATGAAATATAAGTCTCAGTATTTCACCAGAATTAAATAGTGCATCAACAATTTTTCTACTTTTCAGCAAATTTGTGCTATAAATAGTCAAGCTTGGCTTTGTTTTTCATCCACTCCATTGGAAACTCAAAATGAACCAGGATTTTCAATGGGGCTTAATACCACCAATGGTTTCCAAATAGCTATTTGGGAGAGATAAGACTCACAGCTGACCAAAGAGCCCTATTGTCTTGAATCTTTCTAGTCATTCTGCTGCAGATCCCCACTGGTCCTTTCTGTCATTCCAATCAATGTCATGAACAACGTAGCTGTTTGCCAACAAAAGCTCAACCAAACCCAGCATCATCAGGGAAGTAGCTTCCTGCAGATGTGATGCTTGGCCCTGGAGCTGTAAGTTCAGAGCTTCCTGGTGAGATGTAAAAAAGCAAAGACTCTAAGTCTCCACCTTAGCGGATGAAGCTTCTCATGTGTTATAGAGAAACAAAACTAAGACAGGGGTCTAAAGAAGAGTCTTCAAGTACAATGAAGGCTTATTTTACAGTAATAATCACTGGTAGGTCTCCACCTCTACTGAGGCCAGAATAAGAGGAACGGAATATAGGCTGTGACAGCAGGGATCAAGGCATCAGGAAAGTAACTTGCCCAACAACACCAGGTCCCAGAAAAGTTTTTATTTATTTATTTTTTTATTTTTAATTTATTATTATTTTTTTTCATTAAATCATAGCTGTGTACATTAATGTAATCATATGGCACTATGTGCTGGTTTTATATACAATTTGAAATATTTTCATCAAACTGGTTAACATAGCCTTCCTGGCATTTTCTTAGTAATTGTGTTAAGACATTTATATTCTACATTTAGTAAGCTTCACATGTACCTTTGTAAGATGCACCGTAGTTGTCCCAACTATTACCCTCCCTCCACCTGTCCTCCCCCCTCCCCTCCCTTTCCCCATATTCTTAGATTATAATTGGGTTATAGCTTTCATATGAAAGCTATAAATTAGTTTCACAGTAGGGCTGAGTACATTGTATACTATGGATTAATAAATTGTGGTATATGTACACCATGGAATATTATGCAGCCTTAAAGAAAGATGGAGACTTCACCTCTTTCATGTTTACATGGATGGAGCTGGAACATATTCTTCTTAGCAAAGTATCCTAAGAATGTAAGAAAAAGTATCCAATGTACTTAGCCCTACTATGAAACTAATTTATAGCTGTCATATGAAAGCTATAATGTAATTATAGCCCAAGAATATGGGGAAAGGGGAAAGTGAGGGGAGGGGAAGGGGAAGGATGGGTGGAAGGAGAGTAATTGGTGGGACCACACCTATGGTGCATCTTACAAGGATACATGTGAAATTTACTAAATGTAGAATATAAATGTCTCAACACAATAACTAAGAAAATGCCATGAAGGCTATGTTAACCAGTTTGATGAAACTATTTCAAATTGTATATAAAACCAGCACATTGTACCCCATGATTGCATTAATATACACAGCTATGATTTAATAAAAAAAAAGAAATTAAAACTTATTTCACAGACACATAATAGACTATTATGAACAATGGTACACAAAAAATTTGAAAACTTAGAAGAAATAGATAAATACAATACATGCAACCTACAAAAATTGAATTATGAAGGTATAGAAAACCTGAATAAACTAATAACAAGTAACATGATTGATTCTGTAATAAAAATATCTCATCAAAGAAAATCCCAGATCTGAAGACTCCACTACTGAATTCTAGCAAACATTTTAAAATGAACTAATACAGGAAACTAGGGGGCAAAAGAAAAGAAAGAATTAATACAAATCCTTTTCAAACTACTCCAAAAAATTGAAGAGAAGGGAAGTCTTACAGATGAAAAAATGATGTCCCACGTTAAAGGATCTGAAGAATTAACCTCGTTAAAATGTGCATGCTACCCAAAGCAATCTACAGATTCATTGCAATATCCATCAAAATAACAATGACCTTCTTCACAGATATAGAAAAAAAACAATTGTAAATTTTTGCAGAACCACAAAAGTCCTCAAATAGCCAAATCAATTTTGATCAAAAACAATAAAGCTGGCATCACACTGCCTGACTTCAAAATATTTTATAAAGATACAGGTACAGGCTGGTACTAGACACAAAGACTAATAGAACAAAAGAAAGAACCCGGAAATAAATTCATCTACTTCCAGCTGTCTTCAAGGGGGCCAACACACGCACTAGTGCAAAAACCGTATCTTCAATACATGGTGCCAGGAAAACTGGATGTCCATATGCGGAAAAGCACAGCTAGACCCACATTTCTCATCATATAGAAAAATCCCCTCAAAATGGAATAATGACTTAAATGTAAGACCTAATATGATACAACTACTAGAAAAATAACAGAGGGGAAATACTTCATCACATTGGTCCGGGCTCAAGCAACTAAAGCAGAAATAGACAAATGAGATTACGTTGAACTAAAAAGCTTCTGCCCAAACAACTCAGCAAAAAACAAATAGTGTGATTTTAAAATGGGCAAAAGATCTGAACGCTTTTCAAAAGAAGGCATTCAAATGGCCATAGGTACATGAAAAAATGCATATATCAGGGAAATGGAAAATGAAGCCACAGTGTAGTATCATCTTGCTTCTATTAGAATGGTTATTATTGAAAAAGCAAGAAATAAGAAATGCTGGTATGGCTGTAGAGAAAGGGAACACTTGTGCACTGTTGGTGGGGTGGTACAACTATGATGGCAAAGAGTGTGACCATTCCTCAAAAATTAAAAATAGCACAACCATATGATCCAGCAATCCCACTGCTAGGTAAATATAGCCAAAGGAAGTAACTTCAGTGTGACAAGATGTCTGGAGTCTCGTGCTTTTTGGAGCACTATTCGTAATAGCCAAAATACAAAATGAACCAAAGCATCCCTCACAGATGAATAAAGAAAATGTAATACCACACATACACAGACACACATATACACACATACAGATATTCACACAATGGAGTATTTTTCAGCCATTGTTATTATATATATATATATGTTTTTACATACACAGACACACAGGGAGAACATAAAGTTCATAAGCAATTCAAAATAGTTTAACCTAGTAAAATGAACACAATCTTTATAGACACCCGGTATACTCACGTATACATACATACACGTACATCTATAATGGAGCATTATTCAGCCATAAAATAATGAATTCTTGTCATTTTAGCAATAAGGATGAACCTGGAGGAAATTATGTTAAGTAAAAATAAGCCAGGCACAGAAAGAAGATTACGTGATTCTTCACTCAGAAGTGTAATCTAAAGAAGCTGATTTCATGGAAGCAGAGAATAGAATCATGGCTACTAGTGGTTAGGGAGAGGAGAGGAGAGAACAGGAAGAGATTGGTCAATGGGCACAAAGTGGCAATTAAAGAGGAAGAATAAGTTCTGGTGTTGAGGGTGACTATTGCTAAAAATATTGTAAGGCATATTTAAAATAGCAAAAAGAGAGGGTTTTGAATGTTCACACCAAAAAAAGATAAAGGATAAAAGGTTCCAGTGGCTCCTGCCTGTAATCCCAGCACTCTGGGAGGCCAAGGTGGGTAGATTACCTGAGCTCACAGGTTCAAGACCAGCCTGAGCAAGAGTGAGACCCTGCCTCCAAAAATAGCCAGGGCTATTCGGGAGGCTGAGGCAAGAGAATCACCTGGGCCCAAGGGTCTGAGGTTGCTGTGAGCTATGGTGCCACAGCACTCTACCAAGGGTGACAAAGTGAGACTCTGTCTCAAAACAAAACAAACAAAAAGTGATGAATGTGCTAAATACCTAGATTTTATTATGATGTAATGTATACATTTATTGAAACATCATACCACACTTTACAAATAAGTGTCAATTTTTTTTTAAATTGAATTGAGCTTATTTAAAATCTTTAAAACAAGTCTACTCCACTTCCAACTCTCTTTGAAAGTGCTATAAACTTTCTCTTAAAAAAAATCTTTAAACCAAATTCCTAATTATCTTGATATTATAAAAATTTTCCTAAAATTTGACCCAGGCCCATGTGTTCATTTCCAAGTGATCATCTCATTTGCAGAATAGAAATTGCAATATAGTAAAAATGGTGTTTAGAATTACCCCAATATCTGTAAACATTATCATGTTAGACAAATGCTACAGGAAAATACATTTTCTAAATCTTGACAACATCCATATTTTGAAAAAACATCGGCAATAGAATAATCAAATATACAAATACATAACAGGCAATCATTTATCTGGATGATAATAATTTTCTTTCATACTTTTAAGTAAAGAAACCCTTTAGTAAAAAATTGAAGAATGAGTTGTAATAGTGCAGAATATATGGGAAACATTTAGACACTTGATGTCACAGGGGCCTAAGTCAAGGAAAGCTCAGATCAGAACAGGCTTCAAAGCTCTGTCATGAAAAACTCACTGGTGACATGTGCAATGGTGATTTTCATAGATTAGTATTTTGTCAATTCACAACTGCTCTGTATATTTGAATAAATAAGAAAGATATTTTTATTTATAATACATTTGCAAAACAGAAATATGATGCATGCTGGACACTATTACATCATCACACATTGTCCCACAGTTGATATCTACACATTTATATTCTCTTGAAAGGTTATGATAATTTTATATCAGTCCTTAGTTTACTGTATAAGGAAATATATTTAATGATGGAAAATGGAATTCTAGAATATTTATAAACTCACAATAACCTTCTGTTATCAGAGTTTAGATGTAAAAGCTGTATTAAAATTGTGAAGTAGGATGTTTATAATATTTAAAGTTAAGTTATGTATTTCTCTAGAGAGAGATACATAGGTATCGCAAATGTACACACAATGTGGCCACATCTCTATTTCTTTTGTGCTTATATCATTTTAAAAATCATTATTCAAACCAGATTAAAGATGGTGGCTGAGTAACAGCTTCCATGCAACTGGGCATGGTGAGTCTGAGGAGACAAGACTCCAGACATCTCTGGCTGGTGGCATCTGCCTATGATCATCCCTTTGAAGATACAGGGAGCCAACAAGGGACTTCTGGACCCCAGGAGGAGGACAAAAACAGTGGAAAACTGGCAAGTGGCTGCATGTGTTCGATCGACCTAATCGGGCCGGCAACCGTGAGTACAAGCAGCAGTGAGACTGAAAACTGGAAAGGCCTTACCTGTGAACTGTTTTGGTGTTCTTGGACCTGGCGCTCAGTTGAGCTGCCTTGGGGAGAGCTTGAGCAAGAGTATGGAGAACTTTGGGCATTGTCTGGGGCCCCAAAATGAGCCACTGAGCTGGGCTCAGTGAAAGACATTGTGTGAAAAAAATGCTCCAGTAAGCTCTGCCCTCAGGGTCCCAGAGCAAGGAACAGGGGGGACAAAGTAACCTAGTGACTGAGCAGCTTAAAGGCAGGGACTGAACTGCCTCACAGCCCTAACCCTTAGGGGCAGAGTGAGACGGTTTTGGCACACTAGAGCCTTGGGCTGTTGCCTTGGGTAGAGTGCCCTGACGTCACAGCTCATAGCAACCTCAAACTCCTGGGCTTGGCGCCGCCCAGACCTCCCTCCATAAGAGCTATGCAGTGACCCCTGACCGGTGACCCGCACCCACTGGGGCTCTGCATTCCCTGAACAGGAACTGCGGGAGCCATGCAACTCTGCGTCCCCTCTACTGTGTCCTCCCAGCCTCCACACTAGCTCATCCATCTGACCAGGGACTCTGGTAGCTGCATGCCCTTTGGAGTGCTCCCTGCCTTGGTGCAGAGCCCTTCTCCTGGCCAGAGACTGCTAGAGCCTTGGGTTCTCTGTGACAAAGTCACTGGGCGCCAGGCACAGAGAACTGTGCACACCACCCCCAGCCCTGTTGCTGAATCTGGGTGTGTCACACACCGGAGCTGCTTCCACAACCAGAACTCCCTAACTACAGCAGCCCCAGAGGAACTACACAGGGTCACTCCCTACAAAGATCCAGCAACAATAGAG
>CAUYPK010042745.1:0-15396 GCA_963574355.1 Loris lydekkerianus | reverse complement strand
ATAGTAGGGCTGAGTACATTGGGTACTTTTTCTTCCATTCTTGAGATACTTTACTAAGAAGAATATGTTCCAGCTCCATCCATGTAAACATGAAAGAGGTAAAGTCTCCATCTTTCTTTAAGGCTGCATAATATTCCATGGAATAAAGCTGTTTTAACACAATTGGACTTCTTAGTTGCAAGTCAGCAGGGGCAAAAAATTCTCTGGTTGATTTAAATAGAAAATAAATTAATGTACAGGCTATTGGGTACATCAAAGAACTTGTAACACCAGGTGTAGGAGTTAGAATTTTAGGAGTAACACCAAAAACACACAACACCAAACTGGTCTGCTGAAAAAAAAAGCACAGGGTGCTGTATGTCACAGTCTGAACTGGGACTCTGAACTAAATACAATTGCCTCTGACTCTCAAAAAATAGAATTGGGGATATCCTGCTTCTTTATTTTACTAGATTCAGAGTAAACGTCTCCAGTGTTGCCTACATTCTAGCCATAGTGACGAATGGGAAGCAGTATTTGGCATTCTCAAGTTCTGTACTGGGAAAGCCATTTCATATGCTTGGGAATTCTGCAGACATAAATGGTGGTTGAGATGCTGTGCAGCTTAATAACACTACCCATGCTTATAACAGCTGCTGGACAAATCATTCAGGAAGTACTACTTTGCTTGCTTCCTTAGAATAAAGTTCTAGTAGTAATAATTTAGGTAAAAGAACATGTGAACTTTTTTATTTTTTATTTTATTTTTTAAGAGACAGGGTCTTACTCTGTCTCCTAGGCTGTAGTGCAGTGGTGAAATCATGGCCCACTGCAACCTTGAACTCCTGGGCTCAAACAATCCTCCTGTCTCAACTTCCTGAGTAGCTAGGACTACAACAGCCTGCTACCACACACCGCTAATGTAGAGACAGAGTCTCTACTCTGTCGCCCTCAGTAGAGTGCTGTGGTGTCACAGCTCACAGCAACCTCCCATTCTTGGGCTTAAGCAATTCTCTTACTTCAGCCTCCCAAGTAGCTGGGAGTACAGGCGCCCGCCACAATGCCTGGCTGTTTTTTGTTGCAGTTGCCACTGCTGTTTTAGGGGGCCGGGGCCAAGTTTGAACCTGCCACCCTCAGTATATGGGGCTGGCACCCTACCCACTGAGCCACAGGCGCAGCCCCATTTTTAAGGCTTTTAATAGAAATTGTCAAATGCAAACTGGCCTCTAGGAAAAAGAATTTGTAACAATTTATACTCACAGAATAAATTTTCTCCATGCTTATTATACCAATACTAGGCCATCTCTATAACAAATTTTTATCAATTTTACAGCTAAATAAATCCAGTATTTTTAAAGATTATATTTCTTTTATTAGTGGTATGATTGAAGATATTTTCAGTGTTTATTTGTGATGTCTATTTATACTTTCCTGCATATCATTGTGCACCTTCTACTTCACTATTCTATCAGTTTGTGTTTTCTTTATAATTTATAAATCTCTTTACTGATAAGATTTTAAGTCTTTGATTATATTTACATGTAACATTTCTAGTTTGTTGTTATCTAAATTACTTTTCAAGTTCTTTTGATCACAAAGAACTTTTAAATTTTTATTTGATACAATTTGCCAAACTTTTTCTTCAGGACATCTGGGTTTTGTGTTAGAAGGGCCTTTCTATATCAAGATTATAAAACTACTGTTTTAAATTTACTTTGGATACTTTTATAAATTTTGCATTTAAATCTATAATATAAAATTGATCTTGGGATAAAGCACAAAGTAGAAATTTACTCCCCCCCAAAAAAATAAAGTTGCTATTTATACCTATATTTTGTTAATTTTTCTAGTTCATAGCCGAGCATAGTGGCTCATGCCTGTAATCCTAGCACTCTGAGAGGCTGACGTGGGTGGATTGCTTGAGCTCAGGAGTTCGAGACCAGCCTGAGCAAGAGCAAGAACCCATCTCTACTAAAAATAGAAAAACCAGCTAGGCATAGTTGCGGGCATGTGTAGTTCTAGCTACTTGGGAGGTTGAGACAAGAGAATTGCTCAAGCCAAGAATTTGAGGTTATTGTGAGCTACAATGATGCCATGACACTCCATGTAGGATGACAGAGTTAGACTTTGTCTCAAAAGAAAACAAGAGAAAAACTTTTTTTGTAGTTCACAATTTTATAATTTTTATTGGAGGTTTTCATCTTTTAAAAATAATTTATAATGATTCCTTCATTATAAACATGACAAAGAATTAATGCAAATTAATAGTCGTCATTTGCCTTTTGTCTTTTATTTTGCTTATGCTTTATTATTATTATTATTATTTTGCTTATGCTATTTTAAAGGGATTGTATATGTATTGAGGCTAACCAATTTCAGGTAGCCTAATAAGTTATTTATGGCTTCCCTGTTTTCTGCCTGTCCTCTTATGTTTTAAAAGTTCTTTCTGATTGTCATTATGAGATGAGGTAACTATTCATTTGTATTACCTTCCAGCTATTTATACTTATTCTTTTATAAATTATCACTTGTGTAGTAATTTTATGATTATATAATTCACTATCAATTCATTTAGAATTTATTTTGGTATGTGGTATGATACAAGAGCCTCAATTTATTTTCTTCCCCGAAGAGGTTACTGACTATTTTAATTCTTTCCCCACTAGTTTGAAATGTCACCTTTATCATAAGTCTATGTAGGACATATTTCCAGGTTTCCTAGTCTAATAACTCTGTCTTTGTATCAATTTTACATTGTCTTGTGTATAGTAGCTTTATAGTAAGTTATTATATAAATAATATATCCCTAAAGGCTTTAAAAAATACACATGGGGGTATTACATTGAGAATAATGTAGAGAACATTATAGATCTATACTTATATCCTATTTTCCCTTAGGTTTTGATCTATTTTTTTTATGGTCTTGATTTTTAATTTCCATTTTTCTGTTTCATTCAACAGAATTTCGGATCTTTTGTGGGCTATCATGAGGCATAAACAAGCAAACCACAGGCCCTATGGGATGATGTCCTGATGCTCTACATGCCTGTTATCACGAAAAACAAAAGACCCTCGTTTACTGGCAAAGTGCATCCATATAATCTTAAGCTCACAAAACTCTTCCAAGAAACTTTTGCAGAGAAATCACTTTCTGACGAAGAAAAAAAGCCAGGGGACCAAAAATCTCAAGGTCAGGAAAAACCTGTTCACTCAGTAAAACGTGTTTGAAAGACAACCTTATTTGAAGAGCACCTGTCTTAGAAAGCTCACTTGTGTGAACCCAGCCTGGGTGGTCTATCCAAACTACTTTGCCTGTAATTGTAAACTCAAATGACTAGAAGCACTTTTTAACATCAAACAGAAAAGCCCCAGATTATGAAAGTATCTCCCAAGAAGACATTAAAATCTCACTGTCCATTCTGTCAAAAGCACACTGTGGGTGAGGGGTTTGAGATAAAGGTTTGAGGGTTTGAAATTTCTGCTTCAAAAGACCATGAATACATGAGTGAATTTTTGTGTCTGTTAAGACATCTCACTGAGACTGTTTCCTCTGAAAAACAAAGGACAGAAAAAGCATCATAAAACTGGGTCTTTTGGCAGTAAAAGGACAGTAATGGAATAAGAGCATAGTGACCACCTAGGACATTATTAAACAGTTAAATAGAAAAGCTCCCTGTTGTTGCCACCCAGGATAGCTTAATAATATGAAAGCACATAGATTATACCCTTAAGCAGTTTGCAGTGGTTAAGACTTATCAGAAAACACTGTTCACCAAAACCCATTGTCTTATACCAGTATCAAGAGAGCAGCCATTTTAAAACAACTGTCAAGGGCAATTTCACAAAATATATGTGGGTAGGGGGAGTGAATGGCTTCTTGCACAGCAATATTCTGTGCCAAGTAGGGACAGCAAGTACTAGAATCATATAACTACAGGTGCAAAGAGCATCTTGGAATATTCATCAATATTGTTTTAGTCCTCATGTAAGAAAGGGAAGGACCAGAAATGGATAAATGTAGTGAAAGGGTGGATTCTTACAAAACACAGAGTATGATTAGAAACTGGTGTAGTATTAGTGCGAGGAAAAAAGATTATCTAGTTTGGACCAGAAGATACAGATCTGGAGTCTTACCAATTCTTTAGGGAGGGGATGAATGTTAAAACCAGGGCCCCAATGCATACTATAATTCACTGAATATCTTCAACTTGCATTAAGGATTTAATACATGATATTCAATCATTCTTAAATGATGCTTTGTCTTCATGAACCTCTGAATTAAAATAAATACTTTAGATATTAACTAAAAAGAATTACCTAAAACCAGGGAGATCTGAGCTGGTTAGAATTTTACTACCTTAAATAAACTCAAGTCAGTGGCCCACTTACTGAGTGAGACCTGCAATCTAGGCCTGGCCCTGCAGAAATGGCCTTCAGGAAAGCTGTATGTGCTGATTCTAGAGGCTGAAAACTGAGACTTGGTCAAACCACTCAAAACTACATTCTGACCTAACTAGACTAAGTTACCTCTAGGCAAGATGCTCATCTGATTCATCCTTTTTGGAGCCCTCACACTGTTAGAGATGTCTAATGAAGGGTCAACTATCTTCCTTGTTTCAAACAAGAATGTACAACTGTGGAATATCTTAATAAATTAGTTAATCACATTCTTCACTAGTTCACTTTTAATTTGTTGGGTATCACTTCTGCCTAGGTATGATGCTAAGTGCAACAGACAACAATGAAAAAAAATCAGATACCAGTTCTGACTTCAAGATATATATACGCATATGCTTTTTTTGGTTAAAAACTTTTTCTATGCTATAATCCCAGCGCTTGAGAGGCTGAGGAGGGTGGACTGCCTGATATCACAAGTTTGTAACCAGACTGAGCCAGAGTGAGACCTCGTCTCTAAAAAATAGCTGGGCCTTGTGGCGGGCGCCTATAGTCCCAGCTACTTGGAAGGCTGACATGAGCAAAGTGCTTAAGCCCAAGAGTTTGAGGTTGCTATGAGCAATGACACCACCAAACTCTACAGAGGGCAACAAAGTGGGACTCTGTCTCAAAAAAAAAAAAGAAAAAATTTTATTAAGAAATAAAACACAGATATGGAAAACACACAAATGTATAGTTTAGTTAACTATTTTAAGGAAAACACCCTTAAAACCACCCTCACATCTAGAATTTTGCTACCAAGAAGCCCACACAGTTTTTCTTCTCTTTTTTTTTTCTTTTTTTTTGAGATAGAGTCCCACTATGTCACCCTCAGTAGAGTGCTGTGGTGTCACAGCTCACAGCAACATCAACTCTTGGGCTTAAGTGATTCTCTTGCCTCAGCTTCCCAAGTAGCTGGGACTACAGGCACCTGCCACAATGTCTGGCTCTTTTTTTTTTTTTAATTGTAGCTGTCATTGTTGTTTAGCTGGCCCAGGCAGGGTTTGAACCCACTAGCCTTGGTGTCTGTGGCTGGCACCATAACCACTGTGCGACAGGTGCCGAGCCCCCACACGGTTTTTCTTATCCAACTCTCCTTCCTCCCAGAGTATCTACGATTCTCACAGTTACAGTGATCACTTCCTTCCTTATTATGTTTTATCACCTAAGTGTGTGTTCTAGCACTACATGTATATCCTTAAATAGTCTTACCTATTGTTTACTATGCCTTTAAAAAATTTCTTGACACATCTTTCAAATCTGTCTTAGTAAGTAGATTTCCCCCTAATCTTTTTTTTCTTTATAATTTTGCTAACTCTATATACACAGTAAAATTCCATATGTTCCTTTTCCCTCAGTATTTCCGGAAAATTGGCATTTGGATCCAGAGGCCTGGGCAGACTCAAGTTTGATACGTTTTACAAAAGCAGAGGTGGTGGAGTTCTTTAAATCAAGAGTCCGTGAAGTCTGAGTATCATTTTTTTTTTTTTTTCATTTTTTTCATGTTAACGGTCACAGATGATCAATGCCTAGACCCATTCATCAAGGGTTATAGAATTGTGATATTCTATTATTTTGCTTTCATTTATTAGATGAGGTAAATTTATAAGAACACACTTCCTCTCATGTATTTTATTGCTTAGTGGTATAGATCTGTGTAAATGTTTGAGACTTTCCTTTTATTTATTGTTTTCAATGTAAGTGGTTCTCTGTCATGCTCAGAAAGTGACCAATGGTTTTATTTCAAATATCCTTAAAAACTCATGGATTTTTAAAGAATATCTTTAAGAAACTACAGCTAACATGTTAAGTAGTGAGAAACTAAATCCTTTTCCCCAAGACTGGGAACAAAGTCTGTCCTCTCCAGTACTCTTGTTCAACCTAGTACTAGAAAGTCTGTCAAGTGCAATAGGACAAGAAAAATAAATAAAGGGTATACAGTTTGGGAGTAGAGAAGTAACTGTATTTATTTGAAGATGACATGATTATTTATGTAGAAAATACCAAAGAATGGACAAAAATAGCCTCCTAGAACTAATAAGTGATTATGGCAATGTTGTTAATTGCTTTCTTTATATACCTATGATGATTTTTGGAATTTAAAATAAAAAACACCATACCATTTACATTAAGACTCACCTAAAAGTGAAACATTTAGGTATACATCTAGCAAAATATGAATAAGATCTATATGAGGAAAACTACAAAATTCTGATGGAAGAAGTCAAAGACTAAAATAAATGGAAAGAAATTCTATATTCATGGATAGAAAGACTCAATAATGTTAAGATGTCTGTTCTTCCTAAATTGATCTATAGATTTTATGCAATCTAAATCAAAATATAAGCAAGTTATTCTGTGGATACTGACAAATTGATTCAAAAGTTTATCTGGAAAGGCAAAAGACCTAGAATAGCCAACTCAATATGGCTATTGAGAATAATAAAAGAAGAACAAAATTGAAAGATCGTCTTTACCTGACTTCAAGTATTATGATAAAGTTATAGCAGTTAAGAGAGTGTGATTGGTGAAAAATTAGACAAATAGACCAATGGAAAAGCACTGAGAGAAGAGAATTAGACCCACACAAATACAGTTAACTGCAATCCAATGGAGAAAAGAAGGGTTTTTTCAAAAGATGGTGCTGGAAGAAGTGGACATTCAAATGCCAAAAAAAAAAAATCAACCATGGATGTCCAACTTGTGCGCCAGGTGCTGATTTTATGAGTTTTTTTTTTTTTTTGCTATGTGTGATGTCAGATATCATGAAAAGTAAGCACAGACCCCTCCCCTGTTTTTAATTGCTAATCAGCTTTCATTAGTGTTTGTGTATTTACTGTGTAGCCTAAGACAATTCTTATTCTTTCAATGTGTAGCAGAAAAGAAATAAGGTTGGATATCCCTGAATTCTAGACAATGATACTTTTTATAAAAATTAACTCAAAATGTTCATATAGCAAAATGTAAAACACAAAACTATAAAACTTCTAGAAGATAACAAAAAATAAAATCTAAGTGACCTGGGATTTGGCAATGAGTTTTAAGATATAATATCAAAAGCATAATCCATGAAAGAAAAATTGATATGCTGGAATTCATTAAAATTAAGACATCTGCTCTGCAAAAGGCACTGTTATAAGAATAAAATGCCAAGCCACAAACTAAGAGATAATATATGCAAAACATGTATCTGACAAGAAATGGCACCTAAAATACACAAAGAACTCTTACAACTTAACAATAAGAAAACAAAGAACCAGTTAATGGGTATGACATTTAATAGATGCATTATAAAAGAATATACAGTATATACATTGCAAATAATTATATGAAAAGATGCTGTTACATGTTTGCAAATTAAAACAAGATACTTCTACATATTGGTTAGAATGGCTAACATCCAAAACATCTCACATCAACAGATGTAGGTAAAGCTGTGGAAGGGCAGGAATTCACACTTGGTACTAGTGGGAATGTAAACTGATACAGTCACTTTGGAAGATAGTTTGGTAATTTCTTATGAAGCTAAACATAGTCATAACATATGCTCCAGAATCACACTCCAATGTATTTACTCAAATGGGCTAAAAATTTACGTCCACATAAAAATATGCACATGAACATTTGTAGCAGCCTTATTCCTAAGTGCCAAAATTTAGAAGCAACTAAGATGTCTTTCAGTAGGTGAATGGATAAACGTTGCACATTCACACAATTTTATTCAACAATGAAAAGGGAGCTATCAAACCACAGAAAGACATGGATGAACTTTAAATGCATATTGCTAAAGGAAAGAAGTCAGTCTGAAAGACTATTTACTATACTACCTACATGAAAGATCAGTGGCTACTAAGAGTGGGGTCAAGGGAGGGATGAATATGTGAAGCATGAGGAAAAATCAGAGGCGATGGAGTGATAAAGAAGAACAAGTGGACCCGAAGGTAACTGTGGACTGTAGCTAAGAACAATGCATCACTATTGGTTTATCAATTCTAAAACCATCACATCAGCGTAAGACACTAAGAATAGGAGAAACTGAAGGCAGGGAGGGAAGAGGGATATGTGGAAATTCTGTACTTTCTGCTCAATTTTTCTGTATATTTAAACTACTCTAATAAAGGAAATTCATGAATTAAAAAAATTCATGAATTTAGACGTATTTGACGGGTTTTAATACATTGCAATTCGTATTCATAGCAAAGCTCAATTTGTGCCATCTTTGCCTCTTGGGCTGGAACACTGTAATGTTTGAGAACTTTAGGCTACCTAAGATGAAAAGAGGTTTCAGGCTCATTTCCTGCTCCAGACCTGAAATCAGCTTGTAATCCACGGAGCACTGGTTTACTTGAACAGGAAATAATACTTCAAATCCATAATCTGGCCTGTAGGATTCTCAATGCTACTGGGGTGGTCACTGTTTTTAACCCTTTAAGCCTGAGCAGATATAGGAAAGTCCCCCCATTCCCACTCTCCTATCTCCAACATAAAATAACTATGAATTCATAATTACATATCACATTCAAATTCTGGACTAAGGGATTTTTTTTCTTTAATACCATTTATATAACAGCTCTCTCTCCTTTCTGTCACATGGAGAATTCTATAATTACTCATTTGCTTTATGCTACATTATAACACACAATTTCAGAACAACAATATTAATATGCCACCACCAGTTATGATCACTGAAAACAAATGAAAATATTTTGACATATGTCATACTCTCCACTCCTAATTTACTATCATTGTACTAACTATATTGTCAGAACATACAGTCATTTTTTATTGGAATCTCCTGCTCTTAATCTTCATTAGTCTTAGCACTATAAGTTACTATGTATGTTATGTTCACTTTCAGTCCTTAGGTCAGTGTTTCTGCAGTCATTTTCTTGTCTGAAGGTTATTCTCTTCCTAAATAGATTCCTTAGGAAGGTCTTGTCATTCCAGTATTCTCTGTTTTTTGCATGCCTTATGCTGATAAAAGTGTGTCTGTGCCTTTGACAGTTCTGTTAGAAATTCTTTGGCACATTTCTTCTTTTTCAGAATATATATTAAAAACGATACCCCATTTTCATCTGAAATAAAGCATTACTATCAAAAAATCTGATGTTAAATTAGTTTTCTTTCCCTTATAAAACATGTACTCTTATCACTCTTTTAGTATGTAATTTTTAAAGATGAAATACAATTTATACACAGTTGACATTTACCTTTTTTTCAGTGTATTTTTTTCTTCAGTTTGGACAAATGTATTTAGTTGTGAAACCACCACCACAATAAAGATAGAGCAGTCCATCGCCTCCCAAATTTCCCGTGGGTCTGCCCTTTCTACCAACCCCTCTCTCTAGCTCCGTTTTCTATTTCTGTAGTTCTGCTCTTTTTGTAATGAAACCAGGCCATGTGTAGCCTTTGAGTCTGGCTTCTTTCACATAGCACAACTGCCTTTGTGCTTCACCTATGTTATTGTAAATATCAATGATCTGTCCCTTTTTAAAAAAATTATATTTATTTTATTATGGTTAAAACACTGAACATGATATCTACCCACAAGAGATTTTGAAGTGTTCAATAGTGTCAACACATGGTTAGGCACAGTGTTGCAGAGCAAATCTTCAGAACTTATTCATCTTGGAACATTATGATTAGCAACTCCTGGTTTTCCCTCTTTCCCTGCTCCTGGCAACAATGGTTCAGATTTTTGCTTCTGTGAGTTGAACTATTTTAAGTACTCCATGTAAATAAAATCCTGCAGTATTTGTCCTGTGACTGGCTTATTTCAGTTAGGATAATGTCCTCAAAGTTCATCCACTTAGTCACATATTGCAGGGTTCCTTCTCTTTTAAAGGCTAAATAATGTTTCACTGTATGCACGTAGCATTTTATTTGCCCACACTTCTGATCCAATGAATGGTGCTATATTGAAAATACGAGCACAAATATCTCAGAGATCTTGATTTTAGTTCTTTTGGATAAATGCATAGAAGTGGGATTACTGGATCACACTGTAATTCTATTTTTTGTTTTTTGAGGAACTGTCAAACCATTTTCCATAGTGGCTGCACTATTTTGCATTCTAACCAAACAGAGTGTACAAAGCTTCCGATTTTCCACATCTTTATAAACATTTGCTATTTTTTTTTTAATAATGGCTATCTTAAAAGATGTGAAGTGATATTTCATGTGGTTTTGATTTGCGTTTCTCTGATGATCAGTGATATTGAGCATCTTTTCATATAATTGTTGGCCATTTGCATATCTTCTTTGGAGAAATGTCCTTTGCCCATTTTTTAGCTGGATACTGAATCATTTTGCTATTGAGTTGTAAGAATTCCTTAAATATTTTGAAACTAATCTGTTCTCTACTATATGGTTTGCAAATGTTTTCCTATTCTGTAGCTTACTTTTTCACTCTGTTGACTGTTTCCTTTAATATGCAGAAGCTTTTTCATTTAATGTAATCTCACTTGTTTTTGCTTTTGTTGCCTGTGCTTCTGGTATTGTACCCATGAATTTATTACCAACAACGAAACAGTTTCATAGTTAAAATATAGTCTTCCTTTATGTTTTCTTTCAGGAATTTTAGAATATTTTAGGTCTATGTTTAATTCTTCAGTCCATTTTGGGCTGATTCTTGTGTATGATGATAAGGGCCCAATTTCATTCTTTTGCATGTAGATATCCAGTTTTTCTCTAACCATTTTCTGAAGACTATTCTTTCCCCAAAGCATGTTCTTGGCAATCTTGTTAAAGATCAGTTGACTGTATATCTCTGGACTCTATGCTGTTCCTTTAGTGTATAGGTTTGTCCCTGTACCAGTACCACACTGTTTTAATTACTGTAGTCTTATAACATATTTTGAAGTCAGAAACTTGACTTACTTCATTCTCAAATAATTGTTACTTTTTATTGCTGAGTAGTATTTCATTGCACAGGTGTATCACAGCTTGTTTATTCATTCACCAGCTCAAGAATATTTGGGCTACTTCCAGTTGGGGGTAATTATGAGTAAAGCTTCTATAGATATTCATTTACAGATTTTTGTAGAAACATACATTTTTCTTTCTTTGAAGTACTACCTAGTCATGAGATTGCTGGTCCATTTAGTAAGTATATGTTTAACTTTCTGAGAAACTTACACACTGTTTCCAAAGTTATTGTACCGTTCTACATACAGAAGCAGTATTTAGAGAGCTCTAAATTCTCCACATGCTCACAGCACTTGGTTTTATTTTGTAAGCAATTCTAATCTGTAAGTTCAAGTATCTTACTGTGGTTTTAACTTGCATTTCCTAACAATGTTGAATATCTTTTTATGTGCTCACATACCATCTGTGTATCTTCTTTGATAAAATGTCTATTCAAATATTTTGCACATTTATGAACTATCTTAGTCTCTGATGTGTCCACAGTACCTGAAACACATCGTGCTCCACAGAACTAAAAAATATACCCTGACTGACAGAATCAATGAATATAATACTCTTTTCCTTTCCCAAAAGAAGTCATACTTCTCAGCTTAGAAAATATATGGAAAGTTATGATCTTTAAAATTTTAAAACAAGCAAAAATAGCTCTCACTTACAAACATAAATGATAGCACTAGATCCTTCTCCTATACTTCCATAGAAAGCAGGATGATTCTTGATATTATTCAGACAATGAATTTCAAATTGTAAAACAACATGGAGTGCTTATAAACTATTAATAGAAACAAAGTGCTAGATGGTTATGTTTATAAAGTTATTTATTATAACAAGAGAGAAAATTTTCCAATGGAGTATCATTTTAATAATGTTCATTGGGTCTCTTATTCCAAATGACTTTTAAATGTATGGTATTGATAAGAACAAAATATAGTAAACAGAAGTAGAGAAAGATAGTATTTGACATGAAAAAAATATGTTTGTGGAGGATGGGTGGAGGGAGGGCAATTGGTGGGACTACACCTATGGTACATCTTACAAGGGTACATGTGAAATTTACTAGGTGTAGAATGTAAATGTCTTAACACAATAACTAAGAAAATGCCATGAAGGCTATGTTAACCAGTTTGATAAAATATTTCAAATTGTATATAAAACCAGCACATTGTACCCCATCACTGCATTGTTAAGTTCAAGTATCTTACTGTGGTTTTAACTTGCATTTCCTAAAGAATGTCTTTTTATGTGCTTACATGCCATCTGTGTATCTTATTGGGTAAAGTTTTTTTTTTTTAATTTGTTTGTTCTTGCAGTGTACAATTTAGATCAGAGTGTGAGCTGTTGATGAAGAAGAAAATTTTCTACCAGTGGCACTGTGATGGCTGGTGTAAACCCACACAGCTTTCCCCACCTCCCACTTTGTCCTTTCTGCAACGTGGACAGGAATAGTGGGATGAGCCAACAATACTGGAATAGTAAATCAGCTTAACACAGGGTCTTTAAAGGATGCTAATAATGCTTTCCGACCAAACAATCTTCACTGTGGGAATATTAATTATATGCATCCTACATTTGAGTTTGGATAAAAACTCAACATAACAATCACAAATTATTATTACACTGCATATCATATCATAATAACACCTAAATTACTTTTAAAATTAAACTATTTTCTTAACATAGTGATGCCTCAGAGTATGGAGTAAGAAATCTTCAACTATATGTGTTATTTCAAGGGTTTCTGTTTCATTGGTGAATTTAGTACAAATAGAACAGGCAATTTAATTGCTCCACAGAGAGACAGTCTAATTTTAGATGGGAAACCATATATATTTTAAGCACCAACCTAATTAGACTTTCTGCATTTCCTCAAATGAACCTCCAACTGAGGAAGTGTTATATTTCAAAGATTACAACAATACATTTAAAAATGTAGGGTGAGCATCGAATTAGTACATTAATTTTAAACTCTAGTACTATAGTATTATTTTTACTATTAACAAATTTATTAATAATAAGACAGTTATGATTAGCAAGTCTTTAGACATGTTCTTAAGTAGGATTTGGTTATATAATTTTAAATTCACAATTAAAAATGTTGGCTCTGGAGAAGACCCCAGGTGGTTTGCAGTGTTAAACAGCAGATTAAAGTTGACACACTAATTTCTTTACTTTAATCTTATTAGTGGTACAACAGCTGTCAACTGTAACGATCTCTGTAAAGCTTTTGAGACATAAACAAAATGCCTCAATATGTCAAATGGAGAAGAGTACTTATCAATCACTATGGTTAATTAGCTTGCAAAATGATTTTTTACTTTTATCGTCTCCTGGGGAAAGTTATTCACTTTTAGTAAACCTTGATCTAAAAATAGATATTTAAAATTATATCAAAATAATCCCAAATAGAAGAAATTATTTATTAACAATGTATTAGTATTCTAAATATCACCCTGGAGGCAAATAATATTTTATTAGTTTATATTGAAGGCCTATAGTAGTGATGTAGTGAACACATGAGGTGGTACCTGGGTACTAACTCCATGTTTTCCTCTGTTACTTATGGGAAGCAAATCCTATGTTAAGTTTACTCCAAATTTGTCACCAGATTTGAATTTTGACAAGGTTATATAAGGTATACAGAAATGTTGCCCATCTTTTTTACACTTCATTGCTGGCTCTTTCCTGAATATTTTGCCTCATACATACAAATAGCTATAAGTGGTTCATCTTTTCCAATTTCTGTTAGATCAGTTCCTTTTTGGTCCCTAGAGAAAAATAATTTCCCCAGATCATTTCCTATATTCATGCCAACAAAGTAGTACCAAAAAACCCTAAATAAAGAATCCAAAACCAATCAACTGAACAATACCTTCCTCACCAAAAAGTAAAAGCTAAACAAATAAACAAAGTAACAATTCACATGAATGATGGTATTTATATATATCAATGAAACGTTATTTTACTTTTATTAAATTAGTGAAAGTTTTATGTTCACAAATAAGAAACAAAAGTATAGCCATCATCACCCCATGAATACCAATTCTGTAGTAGAGGACCCTCACAGACTCAAACTTTGAAATTAAGTAGTACTTTCTGCTTATAGCTTAAATAATTAAATTTTTTTTTGTTATGTAGCATAGAATACCTTACTGATTGATCTTCCCAACTATGATGTAAGCTCTTTGAAGACAAAAATGATACATACAAGGCCTGACAATTAAGTTCACAAACTGGTCCTAGAAAAAGTGCTACATACCTCATTGCTGAGTATTACTACAGTCATCTTTGAAGCACTCCCCTTTGGAAGGTATGTGCTGACACCAATACCTCATCCATCATTCAAAACAATTTTGGAACTCTTTCTGGGATGGCCATCAAAGCTACCATTGTATTACCCTTGATGTCCTGAATATCATGAAAATGTCTTCCTTTCAGTATTTCCTTTATCTTTGGGTAAAGAAAAAAGTCATTGAGGGCCAGATCAATACAGTTCTTTCTGTGCTGGCTGAAGACTCCTTCACAGACAGTGCTGTATGAGCTGGGGCATTGTTGTGATGCCAGAGTCATGAGTTGTTGGTGAAAAGTTCAGGTTGTTTTCCTTGCACTTTTTTTTTTTTTTTTTTTTTTTTGGCAGTTTTTGGCTGGGCTGGGTTTGAACCCACCACCTCCGGCATATGGGGCCAGTGCCCTAATCCTTTGAGCCACAGGCGCTGCCCCTCCCTTCACTTTTCCTTTGTTTTCTTTTTTTTTTTTTTTTTTTAATATTTATTTATTTATTTTTTTATTATAGATAAAAATATGCACCATAGATGTGGCCCGACCTATTACCCTCCCTCCACCCAAACCTCCCCCCTCCGTTCCCCTTACTTGGCCCTTTCCCCATAGTCTTGTGGTATAGTTGGGTTATAGCCTTCATGTGAAAGCTAAAGTTTAGCTTCATAGTAGGGCTGAGTACATTGGATACTTTTTCTTCCATTCCTGGGATACTTTGCTAAGGAGAATACGTTCCAGCTCCATCCATGTAAACATGAAAGAGGTAAAGTCTCCATCTTTCTT
>CAUYPK010042743.1:0-19527 GCA_963574355.1 Loris lydekkerianus | reverse complement strand
TTGCGAGTTTTTTACTATTTTTGTCCTCCTCTTGGGGTCCACAAGTCCCTTGCTGACTCCCTGTATCCTCAAAGGGATGATTATAGGCAGATCCCACCAGCCAGAGATGCCTGGAGTCTTATCTCCCCAGACTCACCGTGCCCAGTTGCAGGGAAGCTGTTACTCAGCCACCATCTTTAATCTCTCCCTACTCTCATCATTCTTGACAGAACTCTATTCTTTCAACCTTCCATGTTTACATCATTTTTACATCTTTGCTTTGCTACCTAATATGCTATACACTCTATAGAATGAGGTTAGAAGTGGGGGACGTGGCCAGGCAAAAAAAGGGGGGGAGAAGAACTGAAAATTCAACTAAATTTTATATTTAAAAAATGAAAGAAGTTGAACAACTACATCTCCAAAAAAAGAAAAATAAAATATAAAAACTATAACTAAATTAACTCTTTTTGCTTGACTATGTGAATTTTTATCAGAATCATTTGTATGCATAGTTAGGTCCTCAATTTCTTGAACTGAAACTGTGACAGTACATAGGACTAGAAATAAGATGAGGTAAATATGACTCTTTTCCCTTTTTACATAAAAAACTAAAATCATTTGCATAATACCTCAGACTTTCTTTAAGCGAGGTATTCCATCTGACATAACTTATATAAAGGAAAAAAATCATACCCTGAGTATATAGCCTTAATCAAGGGTCATAGGTAACTATAGACCAGAAATTCTGAACTGTAAAAAAAAAAAAAATTGAATGTGACTTTTAATTAGCTCAGAAATGAGCTCTAATACTTTCTATTTATCCAGAAATGCCACATTTTATTCCTTTAGTAATTGAGGTGTCAAAGGACAAGTTGAGACCATTTAAAAAGATTCAGGGTCTGGTTTTGTTAACAACTAAGCTAATTACTAATACAAAATGAAAATGACCAGACACCACTGAAGTCTTGACAGGTAAAAAATATTCTTAAGAAATCTTGAGAGGTTTAAACTGGTACTAAGATGTTTAAAATTCATTTACAGCTTGCTTTCTTGATAAATGCCGAAATATTTGATGGGGGTGTGTGTGTTTGTGCTGGGGTTGAGGAACATGGGTTGGAGTAACGTGGCAATTGAGAAAGCTGTGAAGTCTACTGTACGTTAGTGACTATATCACGAAGTAGGATGTGAATTGCACTGATTTTCAAAAAAACATTGAACCTGCTATTTCTAGGGCAAAGTTCTTCCAAAGGAAATGACCTTACGTTTAGAGAATATAATAACGTTTTTAGAGGACCCATGTGCCAGATAGTGCTCCATCAACTACCTTCAGGCAGTAGTGGTAAGAACCATACACCCACATTCAGTGGACCTTTCCAGTTCCTCCCACCTTCGTGATGAGGTCAAGTCATAGGAGGTGGAACTTGCAGAAGATAATCTTGAAATGAAGTCGAGGAAGGGCAGCAACAGACCTGCAAAGGAGAGAAAACATCACCCAAAGGAGCTCTGAGTATGAAGAAAGCAAAATATTCTTTTAAGAGAATCATTGTTATGTTAGGAACAAAGTCCCATGCTAGAATTTTGGAGATAAAATGGAAAATGAACTTGGATGTAGAAGCTGGTTGATTTAGAGCACCTGGGGCCAGGGCAGATGTGGGCAGGCAGATGATGATAAGAATAATGAGGACAGGGAGGGAAGGAGAGAGAGAAGGGTGGGACCATGAGTAGTAGACACCAGACCTGCTAAATATTTGCCTCAAAGGGTGGCCCTGTAGATCACTGTCATCAGAATCCTTAGCAAGGCATGTTTCAAAAACAGCTTTTCAGGCCCCAGCTCAGCCCTCCGGGATGGAATCTCTGGGAAGTGGAGCCTAGGAATGTAGCTTTCCACTTGCTCCCAGGGTATCTCAGACATACTTACTGTTTGTGCACTAAACTCTTTACTGGTATTGTTTTGCTAAATCCTCCAGCAACTCAATGAAGCCTGGACTATTATTATCCCTTCTTACAGACAGCAAACTGTGAGTCTGGGAAGCTGACAAGACACACAGATACAGGAGGGAAAGCCCAAATGCAAATTCAGACATTGTTATACCAGATTCTGTGATAGTAATCAGTCTAGACCAGTGGTCCTTGAACTTTTTCTCTAAAAGGTCAGTTAATAAACATTGAAGGTATATGAGCTGTACAGTTTCTGTTGCAACTACTATAGAGCATATAAACAAATGGATGTGACTGGGAGTTGCAGTAAAACTTTATACTGAAGGCCTGAGGATGTCTGCTGTAGGGGAAGCATTGCTTTTCTGAATGCAGCGCTCAGGATGGTTGCATCCTGTGAGTTTGATATGCAGAATCTTGGGTTTCACTCCAGACTTGCTGAATCCAAATCTGTATTTCTTTCTTTCTTTGCTTGAGACAGAGTCTCATTTTGTCACCCGCAGTAGAGCGCTGTGCAGTCATAGCTCACAGCAACCTCAAACTCTCAGGCTCAGGTGATTCTCTTGCCTCAGCCTCCCAAGTATGTGGGACTTCAGGCACCCACCACAATACCCGACTATTTTTAGAGATGGGGTCTCGCTCTGTCTCAGGCTGGTCTGGAACTCGTGACCTCAGGCAATCCACCCACCTCAGCCTCTCAGAGTGCTAGAATCACAGGCATGAGCCACCGTGCCTGGCCTCAGAATCTGCATTTCAAGGGCCACAGGGTGATTTTAATGCACACGAAAGTTTATGACCCCTTTCTCCAGGGCATTTACAAAGGGCTTCTCTCAAAGCTGCCTTTATGACATTTGCTATTCTTCATGCGCATGAATTCAGCTTCTGATAGTGACTGCTGATTGCCTCCCAGAAAAGTTAAAAAATAAATAAATAAAAATATTTAATCAGATTAAAAACTCTTTCAACTAAACTCTATTACTCTTATGATCTCCTTTATCTTTCTTCTCTGTAGCACATAATCAATGTTCAGCTCCAAAAACTGGGGGAAAAAGTAGGAGTGAGATTATCTTTTAACTTTTTATTTAGTAGAAACTTAGAGAAAGTCACACGAATAATATAAAGATTTTTCCCTATGTTCAGATTAACCAATTTTTACAGGTGATGCCATTTTCTCCATTATTATCTCTCTCGATAGATGTAGAGATGGACAAATAGATGATTTTTTCCTTTCCCTAAACCATTTGAGAGCAGATGGCAGAAATCATGCCCCTCTACCCCTGAACATCACATTTCAATGTTGATTTTCTAAGAATATGATAATTATCTCATATACCTACAATCTTATTATCGAAATTAGAAAATTTAATCTTAATACACTGCTATAATTTAATCCATAGTCCACATTTAAATTTAGTTAATTGCCCTAGCCAGGGTAATGCTTGGTTTTAAGTGGTCATATCTCTTTAGTCTCCTTTAACATATAGGACTCTCTCAGTATTTCTCTGTGTTTCTTGACCTTGAAACCAAAAAGGGTATGTGCCAGTTACTGGGTAGAATGCCCTTCAGTTTGGGTCTGGCCGACATCTCCTCATTTTTAAACGTAGGTCTCGCACATTGGGCAGCAATGTCACCAAAGTGCTCTTATAGACTTCTTGTTGCATTACATCAAGAGGCATAGGATGTCACTTTGTCCCCATGTTGGTGATATTAGCTTTGGTCACTTAGTTAAGGTGATGTCTGCCAGGTTGATCTACTGTGGAGTTACTATTTTTCAGTTTGTAAATAATCAGTAATTTGTGAGGAGATATTTTGAAACTATGCGAACATCCTGTTTTACATCAAATTGTGACCACCAGTTTCAGCATCCATTACTGATCTTTGTTTTTTTTTTTTTTTTCCTTTGCATTTTTTGTTTGGGGCTGGGTTTTAACCCACCACATATTGGGCCGACGCCCTACTCCTTTGAGCCACAGGCGCCACCCCCATTACTGATTTTTTAATCCCTGTGACTCCTTCTCTACAAGGTAAATGGCATTCTACTGCAAAGAAGTGCTGTCCTGGCTTAGTGAGGTTGAGCAGGCTGGTCTTGAACTCCTGAGCTCAAGCAATTCACTTGCCTCGGCCTCCCAGGCCTGTGATTCTAGCACTCTGGGAGGCTGAGGGAGGTGAATTGCTTGAGCTCAGGAGTTCAAGACCAGCCTGAGCAAGAGTGAGACCTTGTCTCTCCTAAAAAATAGAAAACCTAGCCAGGCATTGCTACAGGCACCTGTAGTCCCAGCTGTTCCAAAGGATAAGGCAGCTCAAGTCCAAGAGTTTGAGGTTGCTATGAGCTGTGATGCCCTAGCACTCTATTCAGGGCACAGAACAACACTCTGTCTCAAAAAAAGAAAGGAACTGTCCTTTCTCTGTCCCTAATTTATTCATCCATTATTTTATATTATTATGGACTTGTGGATTCTTTGAGACAGTGCTTACATCAGTCAAGATGAACCTAATGGTTTGCAAAGTTTGAGAGCTGCTATTTTAAAGAAGCTGATGTCCAAAGAGGTTATTTAGCTTACTCAAAGTCATATAATTTGTGGAGGACTAAAAGCCTCTCTCCAAATTTAGTATTTTCTTCATGGCGTCGTCTCTAACTCTGGAGAGTGGGTGCTGACTATGAATCACCTGGGAAATCTGTGGAAATGCTGTCTCTTGGTCTGTCTCCAGAGATTCGGATTCAGTATCTCTCATATAATGCCTTGCAATTTGTACAGGAAAAAAAAAAAAAAAAAGGTGGGAGGGAACTTATAAAGCACTTTCTATCTATTTACCTCAGTGCTTTTTAGAAGAAAAATATAAATTATGATATTATATCTTTGATTCTTAGATAACATGTATTATGGGAAATACCATCAATTTAATAACAGTCCTTAAGGCAGAGTAAGAATCAATGCCACATTGAATATACGCATTAAAAGTATATATTATATTCATTTCAGATTTCAGTAAGATGAAAATATGAAAAATGTGAATCTTAAACTTGTGCAAATAAGAATATAAGGCATTTGGGGAATATAAGACTTTACATGTGTGAAATAATTAGGCAATTATTCTCCTTCCTGACACTTAATTGCAATTGATTATTTATTAAATGGTGTAGTAATAACTCCCCTAAGTAATCGCCAATTCTATAAAGTCAGTCTTAACATTTAGTTAGTACTTACATTAGCTGTCCACAGTCAGCTCAGCCAGGTTATTATGTTATTGCTATAGCTGTATGCCTCACGCAGGGTTCCTCAAGCACTGGTGACATTATGGATCAGGTCACTCTTTGTTGTGGGGACTGCTCTGTGCATTGCAGGATGCTAAGTATCACCCCAAGTTTCCATCTTCCACTTGTCATGAGCACAATGGCAAAGGTGGTGGTGATCAAAACTGCTTCCAAACCACTTAACCCTGGAGGGAAAAATCAGCCCTGAGTGAGAACCATTGTAGGGACTCTTTAAAAGATATTTCACCAGGAGCTGACGTATAAGTGTGAACTTATCTGGAAAAAGGCTTTTTGCAGATATCATTTAAAATTTCAAGGTGAGATAATCCTGGATTTAGGGTCTATCCTAAATCTAGTTACTGGTAATTATTATTTAATAGAGATATTAGAAACAGAAAAGAGTATTTATGGAAAGAATATTGAGGTATTTGAAGTAACCAAGTAAGGGCTGAACAGTCAGAATTTGCAAAGATTAGAAATTTGTTTAAGCTTTAGACAAAAAACGGAAACAGGTATATATACATTGCCTGCTCTCTCTTTCTCTCTCCAATTGTTATCTTCTCTCTTCTCTCCATATAATGGCATGCTCTACATAGCAAGGACCAAGGCCATCTTCCATCTCCAAGGTTTACATTG
Organism: Loris lydekkerianus; assembly: GCA_963574355.1. NCBI lineage: Eukaryota > Metazoa > Chordata > Mammalia > Primates > Lorisidae > Loris > Loris lydekkerianus. The sequence goes on along the minus strand of CAUYPK010042743.1, from coordinate 13,721 downwards.
GTGGATCCCACTAACAATGATAACCTGACTTCCCTCATTCCAGTTTTTAAATTCTGGAAACAAAAAAAAACATTGACCTTGTCTTGGCCAAATGCTCACCCTGAGAGCAACCAACTCTGGCAGGAGCAGGGCATGGTGTATTCCTTAACAAAATTATATGGATGGAATTAGATGGACAATAATTTCCAGGAGAAAGAAAAAATAATGGGCATTTAAACATACAAATACCTGCCATTATAAATATATAAATCAAAACAATTAGCTTTAAAGTATTATTTGCTATGACTCTTATCAAAGTCCCAAAAAGAACAGATCCTGGCATGGATGGGGAGAGAAAGGAACACTGATACACTGTTGGGGGAATTGCAAGCTAGTACAATCTCCATGGAAAGTAAATGGAGCTACATCTAAGAACTAAAAGCAGACCTATCATTTGATCCAGCAATCTCATTACTAGGTATTTAGCCAAAGGAGAAATGGACATTTATCATAAGACACTTGCACTTAATTGTTTATAGCTGCACAATTCACGAAAAAAAATAGATGTGGAAATAACTGAAATCCCATCAATATATGAGCAGATCAATATATCCCATCAATATATGAGCGGATTAATAAAATGTGATATATGTATGCTACGGAAAACTACTCAGCCATTAAAAAACGGTGATCGAGTATCTTTTATAACAATCTGTGTGGAAATAAAAACCATTCTTCCAAGTGAAGTATCATAGAATGAAAAAACAAATACCACATGTACTCAATACTAAACTGAAGCCAGTTGATCCCCACTTAACGGGCATGTATGGAAGTCAAAGTCAGGTCAAGTTAGGTGGGGCAGGGGAAGAAGAGTTGGGTAAATTCACACCTGACAGGTACAATGCATACTTTCTAGGTGAAGGACACACTTATAACTTTGACTTAAAATGCACAAACACATGAAAAAATTCTCATTGTCTCTAGTCATTGGAGAAATGTAAATCAAAACCACCTTGAGCTGTCACCTAACCCCACTGAGAACAGCTCACATTGCAAAGTCCCAAAGCTGGATATAGAGAGGGGAACACTTATACACTGTTGGTGGGACAGTGAAAACTAGGACAGCCTTTTTGGAAAGAAGCATGGAGAATCCTCAAACAGCTTAAAGTAGGATCACTTGAATCCAAGAGTTTGAGGTCGCTGTAAGCTAAGACGCCATGGCACTCTACCAAGAGTAACCAAATGAGACTCTGTCTCAAAAAAAAAAAAAAAAAAAGTTGACCTTACCTTTGATTCTGCAATCCCATAAGCAGGCATCCATCTAGAAGGAAAAAAAAAAAAAATTTTTTTATCATAAGGGCATTTGCACTTGAATGTTTATAGCAGCTCAATACACAATCACAAAGATATGGAAAAAAACCAAGTTCTCATCAACCCATGAATGGATTAATAAACTATGGTATATGTATACCATGGAATACTATTCAGCCATAAAGCAGATGGAGACTCCATATTGTTTATGTTTACCTGGATGGAGGTGAAGAATATTCTCCTTAGTAAAGTATCTCAAGAATGGAAAGCAAGCACCCCATGTACTCAATACTAATTTGAAACTACTAGATGAATAACTACAGCCCCACAGGAGAGAAAAATCACAATTAAATTCAAGAAGGGGGGAGGAAGAAGGAAGAGGAGGGGGCTCAGTAAGCTCCCACCTAATGGATATAATGTAGAGGAATATGGCACCCCTTCTGGGTGAAGGATTCAACTACAACTCAGACGTTACCTAATAAATGTAAACAATGTAATAACCTAATCTTATATACCTTTATATTAATTCAAAAAAATAAAAAATATGCAAAAGCAAATTAGGTAACCAAAATGTGTATATCCCCATAAAAGTCTGAATTTTTATAAAAGACTACAAATAAAAATAAATCAATAAAATGTAATTTTCCTAGCAGTATATCTTTTTTGAAAGCATGAAACTAAGCAGTAAATAACATTTCCTTCCACAATGAACTTAATCACTGGACCAGAGTTTAGTCAGGCACTTCAGGAGCAAAATCAATTATTGGAAAACAGAAACAGTTTCATCATCCACCCAAAGACTTTTAATATTGTAGGAGTCCATTAGATAAAAGAATAATTGAGTCTTAAACAAAATTCTGAGTGTGGAGATCCTACAATGGGATCTTTTAGGGGTAAATGTCCTGGCTTTGGAACCCAAACAAAGCTGTAACAAATCATTCAGGTGCCTTCAAAAAGAACTATTCCCAATCTGATTGAAATCAAGGATATTGTCATTTTCTTTTGAATGAGACACAAAATAAGGTAGGGTGAAATTTTAAATTCTCCTCTCTTCATTTTCCCTTTTGTATTGATCCATGGTATCAAGTCCTAAAGACCCCAAATTTCATGCCTCATCACTTTCAGCACATCAGGTCCTTTCCCAGCCTGTGCTGGCAACGCAGGTCTATTGTCTCTGTGCCCTATTGGATTACAGAGACTAGTGGATACATTTGCTAGGGTCATCCTATCTAGGGATTTTAAATACACCATCCTAAAATGGAGATTATGGCCTCAACATATGGTCAAAATCTTTTTTTGACCACTAAAGATGAGACTATAATTGGTAATGTCTTATCATCACTTTCTGCTACAAGGAATGTTTTCCTTATAGACTATGACCATGGAATATTTTTCCCAAATCACACAAGTCAACAGGTTACTCTGAGATTAAGAGATTGAAGATATAAGATTGAAGATGTTACAAAAATGTTTTTCATGGTACTTATATGGTTGGCTCCCCTATTGTATAAAGAGCCCTTTGCTCAATATTCAGTTCCTGCAATGATGCATTAATACACACATAGCACTGCGAGTGGGAGAGTGGTGGATACTCTGAGGAACAGGTCAGATACCCTGTTAAGGACCCCGTGTCTCCTTCCTGAAGGTGCTGGGAGAGCTAGATGCTGACTGCTCACAGCTGAGCCCCTCTCTAACTTGTCCTTGGCTGAAGGGAGCACTCTTGACCCAGGCTATGCCCTATTCCTGGAATAGCTTCCATTCCAGCATCCATCCTGCACACAGGTACACAAAAATTGAGCTACCGTGATTCTGTTTTGGACAAATCTGTGGGGTCATCCCACATCTAGAGCTCCCCATGTGTGGGAGGGGTTGAAACTCAGTTGTGCCTGCCCCCCTTGTCTGATTCTCCCTCTGTCTCCATCCTATTGGTGGCTCCCTAGCTAGTTCATAGCTACATCCCACAGGTAACAATCCTCAAGTCACCCCTTGTGCGCACATCTCTGCCGTTGAATCTCTGAGGTTCCCGACCTAAGGCCGAGGGTCATGTTGAAAATCCTGAACTCAGAAGCAGGAGGATCTGAAACAATTGAGAAAATTGTTCTAGCAAGAGTATGTGCTCAGAAGGAGTCCTGCACAAGCCCAGAAGCTGACTCGCAGCAATCACTCGAGCAATCACTCGCAGCTTTAAATACAAAGCTCCTGGATCATTTCTGGTTCTCTGAAAGGGAAATAAACTTAAAAGAAGGAAAGAGAAAAAAAGAGAGAAGGATGGAGGAGAGAGGGGAACAAAGAAAAAAGAAATGCAGCAAGTAAAGTCTGATTATGCTTTGTACGTTTGCACTTTTGAGAGGCCTTTAGAAGTAATTGCAGTAGCTATTTTTAAGAGCACAGTTACCCATTCAGTGGGTGCCTATTATGCTTGCTACTTTACATGTTCTGTTTCTTAACCTAAAAACAATACTGCAAGGGAGGTAATGTTATCAGAGATGATTTAGTCAAGGGCACAGACTTAGCAGAGGACAAAATTAGGAATTTAAAACAACCTTTGATGTTAACTCTGTTGTCATTTCACCAAGCCAAAGTGTTGTACCCTCTTCAGTAGAAAACACAGATGTAAACCAGAAGCAAAAATCTGACTTTCTTTTAAAAGACATCTGTTGCGTCAATTGGGACTTTATGCCCAACAAATGACAGAGACTCAACTCAAACTAGTTTTAAACGCAGAAGATAAAGTATGATGAATGAAGTTACTGAGATGTTTCATGGAACCCCAGGAGAGATTATGACTTGATCTCACCAGAAGAAAATTGCAACCAAGGACAGCAAAACTGCCATCATTCACCTTCTCTGTCAGTACAGACCAGCTTTTGCCACATGCGGAAAGCATTATAGTCAATATCTTTGAAATGTTATGGCTCTGAACAGTAAGCTTGACCCATTTTCCTTGTCCTGAGGGGAGAAAAAAATTCCACTTCATTAGCCAACCCTGAAAAATCACCCCAATTGGATCACAGTACAGTGTACCACGTTTGTCTCCTGTGGATGAAAGGGAAGAGGAGAGAGAAAAGATTCTAGAAAGGTGAACAGGAGGGAAGGATGTTATTAATATCACCATATAGATGTATTATATGTATTCACAACCTAAGAGCTTGATAAATTTGGACATTGTGAAGCTTTCTGGTTTCCTTTAGATACCACTCAAAGATACAACCCTGTAGGTTGGTAATTCAGTGAGAGATGACAGATAGGATTTAACTTGGAAAGCTCCAAAACTTTTTTTTTTTTTTTTTTTTTTAGACAGTCTCACTTTGTCACCCTCAGTAGAGTGCTATGACATCATAGCTCACAGCAACCTCAAACACTTGGGCTTAAGTGAACCTCTTGCCTCAGCCTCTCAAGTAGCTGGGACTACAGGTGCCTGCCACAATGCCCGGATATTTTTTGTTGTTGTTATTTGGCAGGCCCAGGCCCTGTACGAACCTGCCAGCCCCCAGGTATGTGGCTGGAGCCCTAGCCACTGAGCTTTAGGCACTGAGCCAAGAAGCTCTAAACTTACACCCTTATCATTACCGAATTTGTTGTTTGTAAGGTTAAAAGAAAAAAGGGTTAAAGAAGAGAAAGAGTAAGAAGTAAAGTCTGGTCTATTTTGAAAGTTAAAACTTTCCTCACCAAAGCAGGAAATTAATTTCCTCCTTGATCGTGATGGCTGAAGGAGATTAAATAGAAGGAGTAGGTGATGAAAAGGCTTAAGATATGTTTTTCTGATGGCATTGTGTGTGAAATCCTAAGAAAAATTAAGCAGAGAGTCCACGCTTCCCGTGGCAGTGAGTTAATAATCAGATATGTACTTTATTAACACATGATTCAAAATGTTTCCCCTCCAGGCAGGTCAAAGAGGGACTCCCAGAGGGAGCCAGGGTTTCTCTCCAGTCCCTACCTGCAGACGGAGTTCCAGACCCACCTTCAAGGAACACAACAGGACAATTGGGCCTTTCATTCTTCTTTCCCTAGAAAGCCTGAGGTTGAAAATGACTTTTTGTTCCTTCTCCGACATGTATGTCTGATGACATGTGTGGGCACGCAGAACGGACTGCCTGCATTATAGAGGAATCAGCGCCTACTCTCATACGACAGCAGCTAGATGGATTTTCCCCTCCAGAAGCCCAGCAGTGGCACCCTCCCCCTCCTTCCCCAATACCTGCCTGAGCCGCTCTCACCTCACACTCGCAACAATTGCTGTAATTTACTAGAACCTAAGGGTCACTACAGCCAGCTCAGTGTGTTTTTGAATTGCTTTTCTTTCCTAAAATATGTGTTTTTAATCCCATCTTTTACTGCTTCCATTTTACCCATGGAACAAAGAATCTGGCCAAACAAGTACCTTAACAATCACTTTGATTCATTCTCGTAAGCAAAGGCTTCCAGGAGCACTGATTTTTCAAGCTGTTGGTTGGATGACCTCCCTGGGGAAATGCTTACCACCACTAGGACTGTTTTGCACCAAGAGAAACTAGGATAAAGGCACCTCTGGGAAGTTTGGCTTGTTGTTTTTAATTTGTTTCTTGATACATGATCACCCAAGTTCTTGATCTCTTTTACTGAGAAAAAAGGAATTGTCAAAAAAAAAAAAAAAGAGAGAGAGAGAGATTTCGCCACTTATTCAGGCCTAAAGTTTAAGCACAGTCTAAATGCCATTGTATTTAGGATGAAAGCCATAAAACCTAGATAATTATGAGGCCATTTGTAAAACATTTTAATAAAACAAATATTAAAACATTTCAGGATCAGAGGATCTGACTAATTGCCTGAATTGTGAGATTCTCTCTGGATGTTTGCCATCTTACAAAACAGATTGTATGTCAAAAAAGAAGCATTATACAGTCGAACCTCTGTTATGGACCACCAGAGGGACAGTAACAAACAAGTCAACATGTGGAGGTGGTCAACCTAAGCAACTTCCATTGAGTGCATGTGGTGCATGTCTGGTCTATGAAAACAGGTCAACTTAGGAAGGTGGTGAATGCAGGGAGGTGGTGAACCACAGAGGTTCTACTCTATATAAGGAGGTACTACTCCACATTAAAAATATTACAGGTAATGTTGTAAGTTTGTTTCACTCTGTTGAACAGAGGGCAATGTGTTTGTGAGTCCACAAACAACCTAATGTATGAGCTGAAAATATCCTGCCAAAATTACCCTCTGGCTTCATTTACCATCCAAAAAAGCCTCCTAGAATAAGCTCCTCTTGGGACTATGTCCCACAAAGAGGAGCCTATATAAAGCAGACTCCCAAAGATTCAGAGGAAAACATAATAATCTTTGATAAACTCGGCTGGTTAGTCAGGAAAGCTATATAAGAATCTAATGACTGTTTTCTTGCTGAAATATCCTCTGCAGCAGAGGTCAATCATCCGCTTTCTCCATCAGACAGCTAGAAAGAACCAGGACATACAGGTAATCTCCTTCTATATCTCACTCAATTTCTGAGGTCAAAGCATTTATGCAATGAGGTCTTTTAGTGCCATTAACCGTGAAAATATCCAATATCAAAATAATTCTGAATCTCAAAACCAATTTAAGTTTTAATCTTTGCATTCAAGGCATTCACCCTGATACCCATGCATCCATCCATCAGTCCCCCTTTCAAATTGGTCAAATTGAGGAGGTCAGTGGCATTAAATAAAAGACTATAGTGTGCTTTCACCATTGCTTGTATGACTTGTTTTTTGCTTTTTTCATTATTTCCTCAGTACTTTGAGAGGATAGACTGGGATATATCAGAAAGTTTGGCGACTTCTGGCTCTTATGATTAACTGCCTTCCTCCCTTTCAGCAGCAGTGTGGGGATGGTTGAGAAGGTGAGAATGTTGAAGAGTTAAGTAGGGAAAGAGGACTATTTACCATAAGGCAGAGTGGGAAGTGGGGGCTCCCCTGCATGATGTTGAGCCAGACTATCCTTAGCAAGACATTAGCAAGACATGAGTTTTAATTTCTAGCTCCACTAACTCTTAACAATTTTCTTGCTGAACCTCCTTCCTAAAATAGAACTAATATTATTTTCCTGTTTGAGTATTAAATCTGATGTTGGATGAGAGTACAGGGATTTCTAGTCTTGTGGTTGATACATACAAAGGTCTGAGAATTAAGTTCATGAACTCATCCTAGCAAAAGTGTTACATACCTCTTTGCTGAATACCACTATGGTCACCTTCAATGTACTCCCCTTAGGAAGCTATGCAACAATGCCAGTCCACGCTTCAAAGCAATTCTGGATCTCTTTCTGATATGCTCATCAGAGCTATTGTTGTCATATGAGGTTTGGCAATTAAGTTCTCAAGCACTGGACAAAGAACTCAGTAAAATTTTATAACCTTGGTGTATCAGTATATCACAGCTGTGTTTGTTTTTTGTTTGTTTGTTTGTTTGTTTTAAGACAGAGTCTCAAGTTGTCACCCTCGGTAGAGTACGTGGCACCATAGCTTACAGCAACCTCCAACTCTTGGACTCAAACGATCCTCTTGCCTCAGTTTCTCTATTTTTTAGTAGAGAAGGGATCTCACTTTTTTCTCAGGCTGGTCTCAAACGTGTGAGCTCAAGCTATCCACCCTCCTCAGCCTCCCTGAGTGTTAGGGTGACGGGCGTGAGCCACGCGCCCTGCTCATTGGCAGGGTCTTGCTGAGTGGTGTTCATATCATTGTTGTATGTTTTTGTGTGTTGTACAATGCCAGCTCTGATGGTCATTCCAGAAAAAGAGTTCTAAAGTTGCTTGGAAGAGTGGACTAGGTGCTGGTGTTGGTGCACAGCTTCCCAAGGGGAGTACTTTGAAGGTGACCATAGTGATAGTCAGCAGTGAATTATGTAACACTTTTTCTAGGATGAGTTGACGAACTTAATTTTCAGACCTCATAGTAACTGTTCAATAAATCTAAGGTAATTTCTGCTATTGTGTGAGTTTCTGCTGAGACTGCCTCACCTGCAGCCTATTTTTCTGGAGCCCTACACCTCATAGGTCTGCAGCATGCTTTTGCACTTCTAGCTCCCAAAACGGTGCTACTAAATGGATTCATCCCACAGAGCCACTTTGCATGTTAAGAATAAACCAAGCAGACACAGTCAATTGCCCCAACAGTCATGTCCCCTTCTTCTTTGCCAGTCCAATTGTGTCAGATATCAGATAATGATGTGTCCAAGAAAAATAGAGCCTTCCAGAGTTCCAGGGGATGGCTAAGCTGGATGATGACATCCAACTCCCTTTTGCTAGTGAATAGTTGAATTGAAGGATAAGCAAGAGACCCAGTTCTGGCCAAAGAGATGTAAGAAGAAATTGGATAAATGATTCTTTGTACCCTGAATGAATCCCAAACAATAAAAAAGAAAGAAATCTGATAAACTGTATCTGGGGAAGATGTTCCTTCCAAAAGAAAAAGAGAGATGAGAGAAATATGATCCACTCCTTCTCCCCTCACTTGATCACATGATCGGCCTTTAGACTTTGCCGTGTGAGGATTTGGTGTTTAGATCTGGGCAATACAATATAGTTTTACCTACTGTGCTGGGGGTTTGCCGAGAGCAAAAACAAAAAAGCAGACAGACATCCTTGATACGACTGAACCGTTAAATGAAGCAACCCTGCCACCATCAAACTCAAGACTTCTTATTATGTGAGATGATAATTCTCTTTTAATTATTTTTTCTGCTTCTTGCAGCTGGAAGCATCCTAACTGACATATAGCCCATATCCTGTGATGTCTACTAACCAGCAGGGCCTCCCTAGACTCCGTGGGGTATAGCGGTCCAGTCTACTTCGAGCCCAGCTGGGTCTTCTTTTCTATAGTAAGATGGCTGTGACACTGCCTTTTGTAGCCTTATAAATCCCAATCTCCTAGCCACTCAAACAATTTCTGATTAGACTTACGACAGGCTTCCTTTCACTCTTCAAAACATTTGATAAACTCTTCTAAGTATTTATTGTGTTTTAGAGAACATGGAGTAATTTTTTTTTTAATCGATTTTGGTAAGTCTTCAATAGTTTGATATATATATTTGGCCAGTGACACAGATGAAACATCAAAACTAAAGAAAATGTTCATTGTGGAAAAATGTAGCATAAAGCTGTATACCTTGTCTCCAATTAAAGAAGAAGTTACGAGAGGAAAATCATTAAAAATGTTAGCATCAACAATTTAATGAATAATCTTTGCCTTACATGGATTTAGATGTCAAGATATTTATGATGAATTGGCACATGGTAGCAAATTCTTTACTAGACACTTATTTTGATCGATAGAATGTATTAGAAATAAAATTGCATAACTTTTGTGACTGGGTCTTAAGAAATATGGAGCTTCCATCTTCACATTGGGGATACTCCCACTTAGAAACTGAATTTTAATGCGGTAAGAAGCCTAGGTCACATTAGGGATCAGGTAGAGGAGAACCTACATGCTCCTGACAGCCTCAGGTGAGGCCCAAGTTAACAGCCAATACCAGCTGCCAGCCCTGAGAAAAAGCCTTCCTGATATAGCAGTTCAGCTAAAGCTCTGGATTAACACAGCCCTAGCTAAGGCTACGTAGAACTGCAGAACCACTAAGCTCAGAATAATCATTGCCCAGAAGTGAGATATAATAAATGATAGCTGTCGTATTAATCTACTAAATTTGCAGTGGTTTTATTACATAGCCACAGATGACTAGCACACTATTCAAACATACAGAATATGTTATTCACATGCTGGCCAACTAGTTCTTGGGAAAGCGGGGTAGAAAGGCTTGTAAAGCTCAATCGTGATACTTGCCAACTTCTATGTTATAAGCCTTCCCACGATGGCCAATTTCAGGCTATCAACAGGATGACAATCAGCTCCCCTAATTTCTGAAAATGTATCAACTGTCTCAGCCAGTGCAAATCAAATGAACCACTTCCAGCCCATGATTGACATTATCCCTAGAAAGAAAAATGCCCATTTTATCACATACAATTGACCCTGGAACAACACAGACTTGAACTATGTGGTCCATTTATACTCAGATCTTTCACAAGAGAACACACATCAAAAAGTGTTCAAGGCATGAGAAACTCGTGTGTATGGAGAACCAAAGTTTCATAACAGCAAATCTGCAGGGCTAACTGTGGAACTTTAGTACATGAGGATTTGGGTATATGCAGGGAGTCCCAGAACCAATCCCCCAAGTATCCTAAGGGGTAACTGTGCCTGATGCCCCAGACATTTTCCAATGTGTAATTCAAATAATAATAATGAATCCCAATTACCTAGTGCTTTTGTTTTCACATGTTGTCTGTTTGAATTTTTACAATAACCAAGAATAATAGCTATTACATTACTACATTAGAAATAAAAATGCTGACATTTTTAGAAACAATTTTCTAAATGGGAACCCCAATCATTTCTCTCCAGAGTCAGGATTCTTTGATATGGCACAAATTTTGCATGATGATTCCATCACTTGTACCTGCCATTGTAACCCCTTTCCCTCCACGTTCTCCAAAATTGATCAGATGACATCTTTAAATACAAAGGGATTCAACTGTACAATCCCTATACATATTTAAATAAAGGTCTTCTTGTACAATCATGCAATGAATAGGTTAAATTCATTTACTAGTCTACATGAGTCCTGCTGCTTACCCATTTTCAAGTTCAAAACAAATTGTATTCTGAGTCCGTGCTTTGAAGAAATCTAGTAACACAGAGAACTGTCTGTGGGAGGTCTGTTTCTTGTTTCCAAATAATCATTAAGTGGACATATGGTGAATTGAATTCATACCAACATTTCTGAGCCTATTCATGTTTTCTAAGCATTTTCAGAACTCTTCCATGTTAAGTTTTAATTTCCCCAAGTCTCATATGAATGAAGACAAGTAAAAAGATGAGGTTTTGCAAAAATGATAGCCAAATCAAACATTTCCAGGTTGAAGGTTTGAGGGTGTGTCACTCCTAAATTAAATATTTCCAATGGTAATCCAATCTATCATTTAAAAATTGCTGTTTTAGCATTTGCTTTTCCAGCCTTTACAAATCACAAACATGACTTATGGAAAACAATTTACCTCAGTGGCTGGGCTCTCCAGATGCCTGTAATTTGCTTATAAATGTAGAGTATACTCTGTGTGGTGGAGGGCATGTGTTGAGAAAGGAAGGAGACAGGAACTATGGTATGCCTTTCCTAAATGACTAAGTAACCAAGGCTGGCATTGCTTACTTAATCTACTTCTTCAGCGTTTGAAAGCCTATACATCAGGGGCAAATTTTCACCATCTTGGTAACATTAGTCTCAGTAAATACTATTCCCTGTGTGCCTCAGAGGAAAAGATCAAATTACCCCCACAAACTTAGACAGTTGAGAGATTTTAGTAATCTTCTCTTTCTCTCCCCACCCCTTCTCTTTCATAAACAGTATAAATTGCTCTTAAGGAAAGTTATAATGTGATGAAATTAGGTTATTCTTCAATAATAAATGATTATTTGAGCTTTCTGAAGATATAACAGTCTAGTGTACACAACAGTAAAATCTTTTCCTTTGCGTTTTTGGAGAAGGGAAAAGAATTTCTTAAAAAGCGATAGATTCCAGCCTTTAGTGGGATTTGAAAAATACCAGACTCTAGGGCAGTAAGTTGATGCCATTAGGAAAATTCAATAAAATTCTTATTTTGCTATAATCATGGAGGCATCTGCTGCTGCTTGGGGAGAAATAATGTGATGAAGCGTTCTCTCTTACACCTCAGTACCATTCTGAGATCTTCTGGAAAACTGTTTCTGCAGCAAGGAGCAAGGGTAACGCTCGAGTCACAGACAGACTGTGCTTTGTGAAACCAGGCGTACCAACTCTTGCCTGCCTAATCTTTAAGTGGAAAGGTGACACTTGGTTCTCTGACACAAGTTCTGCTCTAAAAAGGCTGTATAATCTTCTCAAATCGGGTTTGAATGGCTAGGAAATTTCAGCTATTTACTATTGGGCTGATCTCAGAGCCAAAGGCCCTGTTTACTTTATACCAACACACTTCCTTTGCCTTCCTCTTCATTCTTGAAAATAAAAATATAACTTGGAAAAATCTCTAACCCTTTTCCAAATGAAAAACCTTCTGATTTTTTTTCTAATTTATAGGACATAATTCAATTACAAATGCATATCTTTTTGAAATATGTCACATAACCAAAATTAACTGTTTTCAATTATAACTTCAAGTGTATTTTTTCTCTGGGGAATCGTGTTTTAGAAAACAAAATAAATTAATGGCAGGTACTAAAATTCAGCATTTTTTCAGGATCCCAGTTTCTATAAACTCTTTTTCATAAAAGAATGAAACACACATCTGCATTTCCAAGGTGAAGGTGACCTATCACTCACTATAAATACCTGCTAAGGGCATTTCTTTAAGAGTGAGAGGATTTTTCTTTTCAAATTCCAACCTCACATACCTTGAAGCTGATGAATTCTGCACATCCCCGGGATTTGCAGGAGGTTACAGAAGAAGATTATGCACCCTGTTGATTTATTTACTGCAAGGACAACCAGGGCACGGCACTGTTGCAGCTTGAAACCAGAAATGTGCAGGGTGAGTCTAAGCATGAAACACTTAAGGCTATTATGTAAACCGAGCATCCTCATATCCATGGGAAATGAAGCCAATCTATTTAGTTTTTCTATTCCATTGTTGGTTTAATGCAATTCAGTCTGTGAGGATAAAAACTGGTACCCGATTTTATTATTTCCTAACACAAAATGAGGAGACAGAAAAAAAATTGTGTCCAACGTTAGGAATTATATGCAGTTAGCTGACCTGCACAGAATTACAAGAAGTCAAAGGTAATGTAACAGAGGAAGGTTAAGATTTTCCTTTTCTGTTAAGATTAAACTACAAATGTCACTTAACATTGAATGGCTTTAGCAATAGCTTAGTTAATTTCTCAAGTGGCTGACCAGATTTCTTTTTTCTCCCAGTTTCTAGATAATTGTTCTAAGGGTACTGTGGATAGAGCAGTTAGCAAAATAGATACTGTCCTCATGGAGTCCATAACCTTGTAAGGAAAAGAGATATCAGAAGAAGGTGTAGTTAAGAGGTAGGTAATAGAGTTACAAGCCATGATAAAACTAGAAGGACAAAGTACTTCAAGAGAGCACATTACAGGACATGTATTGATATGTTTGTTTACTTTCTTGGTCAGACTAAAATTCTTGAAGAAGGCAAAATGTTATTCAATTTTTTCTTTATTATTAAATCAAAGCTGTGTACATTAGAGCCAACGCCTCTACCCATTCAACGAAGCACCATAAATGTGGCCCCACCCATAATCCTCCCTCCACCAAAACCTCTTCTTATCTTCCTTTTTCCTCTACTCATATTAGACTTTAGCGTCTTCTGTTCTACTTTTTACTTCTAAGAGATCAACTTTTCTATAGCTTCCAGTGAGT